>WHYT01014299.1:52803-74718 GCA_009806455.1 Tetrax tetrax
AGACATCTGAGTACTTAAGAGCAACAGGGCATATGGGATATAAGAGGCAATTGTTTCACAGACTAAGAGAGCTGGCCGTAATTCTGGAAACAATGGACAGATTATGTTCACACTAGGAGCTCCAGTGTTTGAAGTACACTTCCTAAAGACTGCTGAGTGTCCAGAAAGACTCTGGACCACGCAGTGAGATATTACTGGAGGCATACATGATACTCATAACAAAGAGAGAGAGTAATTTAAAAGACAGATCACATCACAACTAAATGATTAGAGAAGTTAAAGGAAAAATGAACACAGGAAATGTTGGACAAGCATCTCAAATAATAGGAACACTATCAGTTTCCTATATATAATGGAAAAGTTTATTCTGACAATCTAGAGAATGTTAAAGTATGAACTGAAATGTCACTGCAATGCACTACGACTAGATTAAAAATACAGATACTGAATGTATATGCAATGTAAACAGAAACAGACTGATTAGATCTGAGATGACAATGCTCCTTTTATTGTCCAAAAAGTTGAGTTAATCACCCAGTGTGCAAAGAGCCAATCCGCACACAGAGTGGAGGTATTTCCTTTCATTGCATATGTGCACAGGTATCAGTGTCTGTCCCAAGACAGCACACACCAAACCTCTAAATTGCCTGTTATTTATACACAAAACATTAACATATTTAACTTTTTAACACATATGTATTGTTATTTTATTAAATGTTTGGTCAGAGTCTCTTCACCTAGCATGTAAATTAGTACACATCTTCCATCCTGTTACTCCACCTACTTCTTTTGAGTCATTGGTATGATTTAGGTAGAGGGTCTGTGAGTCAGTGGTCATGGTAACCCCTGCCAGAACTACCTTTCCTCTAGTTTCTTCAGTAGTTTGGTAAAACTAAGCAGTTCTTCATGGGCTGCTGATAGACCTAGCTTCTTGCTTTTAGACAAGTCAGAAAAAGGTATGTTGTTTAAATTATAAATCTTTAACTATTATTATTTTGGCTTCAAATCATTAAGGCTATACAAAGGGTATCTATGACAGCAGTTAACTTGGTTATTATAGTTTTATTTCAACAGTTTCAATACACTACTAGTAACATATCTTCTGGAGTTAGATAGTCTTAGAAACCTAAAAAATCATATTTGTGGTTGATAGGATCTAAAAGAAGTTAATACATATCTTGAAGGAAAATTATTTTAGAAAGATTGACCTACATAGTAGAAAATTCTATTTAAACAACCAAAGGAACAACAACTAAAGGACATGGGAACAGTGCAATCAGGTCAGTGAGAATTTTAAAAATTAGAGTGTTATGAGATGCACTTTTCCCTTCCCTCTCACTCTACTCACTTCTTCTTGTACAATAGGGAGTTTTCCATTTTTCCAGCTATCATGTCCCTCTTCACCCATTGGCAGATGATTATTTGAGCAGCAAAAAAACTTCCACACCAAAAAACTCAGTCTCTATAAAACTAATTTCTAAGGAAAGCTGGTGGCTTTGATTGAAAAGCTAGCACTAATCTACAATGTAATTTGACCCTCAGCTGACTGGAAACTGGTTTTCCTAAGGCAATGCAGTCCACAGATTTCCTTTCTTTCCCTCTGGTGAAAACAGGTTCTCAGGATTTTCTGTATTATCACCATTCAACCCACACACCCTTGCATTTTTGGATGTAAAACCAGGTATTTTCTAAACTCGGTCAGCAGTTCATTAAGAGAGCAATTAATGGAAGTACTACAAGTACAGTGTGACAAACAGCAGTATTTTACAGGATCAGTTATTTCACAGCGTGAATTTGCAGATCAGTAGTTGTATATGAATTTGCTACAGGTATCTAATTTCATCACTTGAAAGTGGATAACAGCACTTACAACATTATTTTGGAAGAGACAAGGCCATTTACATGGAATTTCCAGGTTACAACCCTGGCCTCTACACCTAGGTCCTCTGTGCAATCTAAATAGTGCTGTAATTAGGCTGTTCCCAGAGTGATTAATTTGTTCCTCAAGATATCAGAGAGTGGTAAATAACCAAGGGGTGATCCTGGTTCTTCAGAAGAATCAGTTACCTCATTCAGTACTAAGACTGGTCAGAGAACCTGAGGTCATAACCAACATAAAAATTGTAAGTCATAAAACTGCAAAATAAGGCATGCAGGTGTCTTCTCTCTTTGTGAGTATATGCTGCAATTCTTCTTTGTGTATGCCTTTTTGTTCCTTATTTTCATCATCCTCAACACAAATTTAACATGAGTCCTTTAATGTGCAAATAGTCATGCAGACCTGTCATAAATCTATCAAGAGGAATGCAAAGTAATCATGATTTTCTTTTTTCAAATTAGACTTGTTAATATTCTTTGACAGGAATGTGATTCCTTTTCAAATATCACACAAAAGTGGAGATTATTTAGTTACACTGATATGGCCAACACAGTAAGTTACTTTGCCCTGGATCCAAACTACACTGCAAATATGAGTCAACAGGAAATCAAAAGAAAATTGTGCAATTTCTTACACACTTTTACTTCAAGTCTTAAGTTCAATGAAATAAAATATCTAAAGCCTGGTTTAGCGTATAATTAAGAATCTGAGGCTGAGTCTGTGCTGCTAAATAAAATGGAGAAAATGAGTCTGTGCATGATCATAATCACTGATCACACATATTGGTTGACTACTAGCCCTCTCTGTGGTATGGCTTTGGCCAGTGCGAACAAGTATGCCCCACGTAAATGCCTAGCTCCACTGAAGAGTCAGCAGGTGTCAGGAACTCCTCCCAGTGAGCAGCACAAAGAGGAATGCATCGGCTCCACTAGGTACAGCCTTCCAGCACTCAGATTCAAGTGCCCTTGACATGACCTCAGGCTACCTTCTAGACATTCAAAATTAACTCTTAGTTTCATGCTTTGCTAACTTCGTAGTTTTGGGCCACAGAGCAACTCTTATTATTTTACATGCTTTGCATTGAAAAAGCATACAAACAAATAATAATAATAATGAAAAAGCATGCACAGACACTCCACAAATTATATTATCGTTTTAGGGCCTTAGGAAGGCTATATGGGGGATCAGAAAAATCCCAAGATATGTGCTATGTATAGCATGGATGCAGACAGTCTGTAACAAATTGGCCTCAAGCCTATGTTAAACAGTGGCATATTTATACACTACCTGCTTAGCCTCTAACAATTTTCTCCTACTCAGCTACTTCTTTGTAGATTAATTCTACCTGTACGTAAGGTGTGAAAGGTAATCCTATAGACTGTTGTTTCAGCCACACTTTCAGCAGCGTATCTTCTGTTGGCAGAATGGTATCTCACAGCTAGGCTATAACATATGAGGTTACTTAACCCCATTATGATTTCAAGAGTCTCTTGCAATGAAAACCTCGGTGCTATAAGGGCTTTACCTTTCAAATTTCATAATATCTTCTTGTTTTCACTCATATTCTTAAGCATTTCACTAATTAATTTGCATTTTGGGTTGACTGCGCTGAACACCAGTTATAAAAAGCTAATGGCAGCCCTTCATGATAAAAATTCTTAAGCTTTCCTCCTTTAAGTAGGAATTAGGAGTATATAAACTCCAGCAAACTGCTAACATGGAAGAAAACACTCCTTGTGAAGTCTGCTGGTCATGTAATTGGACTAATCACTCTAACAGTGTACTTTTCTCCTGAAAAAGGAACTGAGAACACTGTATTTTAGGCACTAAAAAATCATTCAGTGGAATATTAGTTTTCTCCTATTGCATCACTGGAGTTCAGCAAAGCTAATGCAAGTGTGGCATGCCAGCTAGCTTGATTTGAAACAACATTTTACAAACATTTCCTTGTAATAATGCTTTTGTTTCTTCCCCGTCTAGATATCTCTTTGTACAAACAAAACAACTCAAAGTCATCTCTACATGTATATTTCAAAGACTGTTCCTAAAGGATTTTTCTACTGCTTACTGATTCTGTAGTTAGTTACAGTGCTGACGGTCAGCTCAGACACACTCACCTTAGGGGAACTGAAATCTAGGATTTACTGTCTATGGAGTGGACTAACTTAAAAAATTAATTGCTTAGCCGTTAAAAAAAACCTATGATGCTTTTAACTGAAAGACATTTCCAGAACAAATTGCTAAGATCTGTGTTATTTCAGCCAATCTCTATGCAAAACTGTATTCGAAACCAGTTTTATTTGAAAATGGGGGAGGAGGAAGGAGGGAGAGGAATGAATCCCAAGCTATTAGCAACTCCTGGTAACTGTAGCTAAACACTAAGTTCGCTCTTTTTAGACTGTAGCCAAATGCCATGGGCTTTGAAAGCCAAGGGGTTTCTCCTTCCTAGTCTGTTAGATGGAGATTCCTACTGTTCCTGAGTACAAGTCCAGCCAGTAAGGATGCTGAGTGTGAACTCCAAATGTGTACATACACACAGACAAAACGCTTGAGCAGCACCTTTATATGCACCCATATAAACACTGACATTACTCGCACGTACATGAACACCACAGACAGCCAGAACCTGCTTCTCTTCTCTTGTTGATCAGGATTGACTTCGTTATATACATGCATCCTCACTTCCTCACTTCACATGCACAATCAGCCTCCTTACACACAACCGGCCTTTTTATCCTCCTCCTCTCCATTGCTCTTTCCTCCACTCACCTGGAGTCTTCCCTTTCTCCCTTGTCTCCTCTCAAAAAAACCTACCCTCCCCTCCTTGCTTTACCCCATTGGTCCTAGTGTTGCAATATCCACACTCAAATTTAGCGTTTCTGATGTGGCTACCCAGGTCATCTCGGCCTTCCCTGGTACTACTGATGCAGTTACCTCGGCAGTGTTTGTCTTGCAATACTCTAGTCCCCAAATAGGTAACTGATAGTCACCTCCAATTACCTGCGAATTTTGCACAGTTCTCACATAACTCCCCATAGCCATCTGGGAAATCCACTCATTTCTCACAGCACTTTTGCCAGCTTCACACTGTTGTTACTGTTGTGGTTTTGCTTAGTGAGGGGGGCCTAAGGTGGTAGCTTCTGTAGGAAATTGCTAGAAGTCGCTCCCCTTTGTTCAGTGGACTCGACCGGGCCTAGGGCGGACCCACTGCAGTTTCTCTGTCACTTACAGTAGTTCCTCATGTTTTGCTCAGTTAGGCAAAATTCCAGCCAGGCCTAAGTCATCTGCCTGCATACTTGAAAACTTTTGAACTTGATCTTTGAGATCCACTACAACTTCATCTTTTCAATTATGTTCATGGAAAACTTAACTAAATAGGAGATGAACATGGTTAATCCAAAGTGACCAGAAGGCTGGTCTCTTAACATCTCTTCACCTTAATTACTGCAGCATATTTTATTATTCTAGTAAATATAATTATTTTGTTTTTATAATTTTTATCTCCTCTATTAAGCACAAAATGAGATAAGAAATAAAAAGTATTATGCTGAAATCAAACCACTAATATTAGATATACAGATATCCACTAATTTTCTTGAAGCTTAATTTTCTATTCAACACCCACTGTGCAGTATAAAACTCTATACCACTGATCATATGTAGGAGGAAATTCATCCTCCTGCAAGAATTGTGATAAAAATTCCTGTCCAATTCCACTTGTGGATGTAGATCAACTGGTTTGAATCTGTAATGGACAAAAAATCTATACAGTAGCAGGGTAACTGCTTGTGGTCTTATCTTCAAAATGCCACAGAAGAGAGGGAAAGTGGTGTAAGGATAAATATCTATAAAGAATCAATTGTAGTGTTACTGTCCATGATGATATGTCCTAGGTATCTATTAACTTAAGGTCTCTAGGGTTAATGTACAAGTGACTTCAAGCAACGTAATCAAATTTTTATTCAAATTCATAAAAAATCTAGAAAAAAATCAGAAATGGATCCAGAATTTGAAGTGAGGTCCTCTAAATACCATCAATTATTGTCAATTTTATTAGTTGCTCTTGCCACATGGAGACATATTCACTAGGAATAAAATGCATATCAATCTTATTTTCTATATGGGTCAATAAGCAGACAGATTATCTTTAATCACTGTAAACTTGTGCTAGGCTCAGATCAGTAATTCGGAAGTAAAAGACTGTCTTATTAATTCCTGAAGCAACATAATCACTTAGAACTAGTAAGCATAAGGGAAGTCCCTCACATATTATGTTTTTGAGTGTCTCTGTGCTGCAAGCAAAAGTTTTTGTCAATTTAATATTTGGACCATATAACAACAGAGTGAAAACTCATAAAGGATTCTAATTATAGTAGGAAGAAGGAGAAATTCTGTTATCATGCATGCAAGCTACAAGAAGTTCTAAAATATTGCAAACTCCTCCTTTGCTTACATTTTTGGACATATTAGTCCATTTACCTTGTCAGTTCTGTTTTCCTGTCTTTGAATAATGTGAGATTTCTGCATTTTGAATTTCAAAGATGTCAAAGATGTGCACATAGCTGAACAGGTGACACAAGTTTCTTAATTATTGAAAAATGTAAATGTGAGAGTAAAAAGAAAGGGAACAACAGCATGGAAGCCCAAAGGAGATATAAAGCAACTTATTTAAAGCAAGCTTGCCTTGGAAAAACTCTTTAGATTGTGGTGTTGTTTTTTTGCTGTGGTAATTTTACTGCAATCTGAAAGATCTGAAAGAATGATAATCTGGAAAAACATATTCAGTGACCACAGGGTAAGAAAACCTGAAAAAAAAAAAAAGTGATATAACTACTATGTAAAAAGGTCAATTTTCTTGCACTTAAAAAGCAAATAAAATAAAGCAATTACTGCTTTAGTATTACTTCAAGAGTATGTAGTTACTTCTGCTTTATATATTGTTCAAAGGGAGCTTTGCATGTAGAAGAAATAAAGAAGTTAACATTAAAGCTAAACATTTGTAGGTATCAGCTGAGATTAAACTTTCAAGTTAATTAATAGGAAATTCATTATACTTTTCCATGATAAAGTATTTAAAATTAATATCCTCTAATCTACTTTATATAATACATTGTTTTTAGTCATATTATGTAGTCCATGTTCATTTTTTAAAAAGTATTAAATTATAATTTGCTTTGCAAGGATAACTCTTTTGCTTCTTCTCCCAGATTGGAAATATAAAGGACCAGAATTGGAGCTAATGCGGTATCTAGTTAGATACTGACTTTTCCAAAGCATGAGGGACTTAGATCCAAAGTTTTCTGGCTTTACCCTGTTTTTCAGGCAATTTAATAGCATGGATTCTTCCCCAGAAAATGACTGTATTGCTTTACAAAAACCATGCCTGAAACTCATGCTGAGCCATGAGAAATCTTAGCCATCTTAGAGAACATGTTACAGACTTCACACATTAGTTTGTGATGGCTTGTTATAAATGATAGCTAAAGAGGAAGCAGGCAGGAAAGGAAGAAAATCAAACAAACAAATGCCCCAGCCATGTGAACAGACAAACAATGTGTGAAGAAGAAACATTTTAGAGCTAGTTCTTCCTACACAGCTGTTAATGCTGAGAAGAAAAAGACATAGTAAATTTAAGTGCAGTAGAGTATTGACTGTGAATCCATCTGTACTTGTCAAATACTTTATATACTTAAATTTACTGATTAGAACTCAATATACTAACTGCTAGATCAGATCTGTCTGAGTGCTTTCTGACTCTTCTACTGTGATAACCCTACAAAATCATCACCAAAAGGATGAGCCTGCAATAGCTGGACATATTAAAAGGACTTCTAGAGTGGGATGTAGGAACCATGTAAATATGCAAATAGACTAAAACCCAAATAAAGCTACACATGCACCTTTCACAATTTTCAGAGAGAATGTATATACATCAAGGGGCCAGACAACAGCTTCCTGCTTTCATTGCCTGGCTATGTCTAATCTGTAAGAAAATTACTGTTGTTCTTGGCCATATTTTCATTAACAAAAATATACTTTTAGCTCAATTTAGATAAAATTCTGTCTATTTTCTTATCTGGATCTTACAAGAACTCTGAACTTGATGAATGGCTGTTACTACCTAGCCAGTATGAGAAGGCAAACAATAGAAAGGCTGTTATAGCAGTATCATAATTTTTCACTTCCAGCTAAAATAACCTAATAAAAACAATGACTATAATTGCCAGCTATCCTATCCTGTCCTATGCTCACCTGTGTACTACTACTTGGATAGTATAAACCTGCAGAATCATCAGCATGCATCAATCCCTCAAAAGCAGAGTCCTGCTTTAAATGAAAAGCTCTCCTGAAAACCTTCCTGACCGATTGGCCTTGCTAGTCCAATAAGCTCTTTCCTCTGTCACAGTTAAAATTCTCATTAGATTTATTTTGCTAGAATATACAGAAAGCAATATTTGCAGAACTGTGAGGATGAACATACAGTGATGTCAGAGGAATCAAAGTAGTCTGAATTTCTTTATAGGACTAATGCTAAACTCAAGAACAAGAAGTATAAAATCTTCTTGGTTTATATTATTTGGATTTCTTTCTAACACATGCTATGTCAGACACTGTAAAACCTACAGAGCAAGAAACAGTATAATTTGTCTCCTTTCAGCCATGGAAGCTGAAATAGTACTTGAGAAAGCTTTGACTCAAACATAAGCACAGAAATTGCACTAGACTTTCATGAATGTCTAGCTAACTATTCCTGGCAGCTCCTTACATTATTGTTGCGAGTTAGCCTTGGGAAGCAGCTGAACTCTCACTCAGCTGCTCACTCACCCCAGAGGGACATGGGAAGAAAACAGGAAAAAAAGAAGAAAGCAAGCTCATGGGCTGAGATAAAGACAGGAGATTGTTTAGCAATTAACATTGTGCACAAAACACACTTGACTTGGGGAAATAAAGTTAATTTATTGTCAACTAAAATAGATTCTGGTAGTGATAAAACAAACCAAAAAGACAAATATTAAAACACTTTTCTGCCTTTCCCCAGGCTCAACTTTTCTCTATGCTGCTCTTTCCTTCTCACCTTCTCACAGTTTTCCTCTGCTCTGGTGTTGGCTCTCCAGTGTCCACAGGTCCTTCAAGAACATCCCTTTCCTCTGGCATGAAACCCTCCATTGTCTGCAGTGTGGATATCTTCACCATGGAGCACCTCCTCCTCTGACCCTTGTGTCCCAGAAGAGTGCTATGTCTTTTTTTTTTTTTTTCTTTTTTTTTTTTCTTTTTCCCCCTCTTCCTTTCTCTGTCCAGCATTTTTTTTTCCCTTTCTTAAATAACTTCCCAGAGGCAACACCATTGTGGCTGAGAGGCTCTTCACAGATCACTCCTGCAGCCCCCTTGCTGCCAGCACCTGGGCACCTGCACCTGACACAATTATGAAGAACAGATGCTTTGGAACTAATAGCAGGATCCCTTTCCTGAGTTTTTCCTATGAAATGCTGTTAGCATCCCATAGTAACCCGTATTTCCGACTAACTTGCAAACAAGCAGGAATAAAAGCATACTGCAGTATAGATTAACTGCTGTAATTATATAGAGATGAACAAGCGAAATGTCACGAGACT
Source organism: Tetrax tetrax (assembly GCA_009806455.1). Lineage (NCBI taxonomy): Eukaryota > Metazoa > Chordata > Aves > Otidiformes > Otididae > Tetrax > Tetrax tetrax. Next base: position 62,296 of record WHYT01014299.1, read on the forward strand.
CTGATTTAAAGCCACCCTGTGGGAATTTGGGAGGGTTGTAAGGAGGCAAAAAAGCCTAAACATTGATCGCACTTTGAAATTACAAACTCTTTGCAGCACCATAAAGAAGTGGAGATTTTCATCACCTCTATCCTGGAATGTTAAAAGAATGCTTAAAGGACTCACTTAATTTACCCTACTTTTAAAATTTTCGACCTTTATTGATCTAAAACCAACACAGAGGAAAAAGGCTTTGTTTTTTCTTAACCTTCTTAAAGAAAACTGAAGACTTACAGGCATAAATTATTGATCTAATCCTCCTTTAAAATTGAAAAAATACTGTATACACTAGCAGCATCTTGATTACTTTATTTGTCCTGGGGAAAAATGACACACATAACAACTCCCCCCCTTCCCCTATGTCATCTCAAATTACCGTATCAATCACAGTTAAGAATAGATTCTTAGTCAGGAGAGGCAGCCATGTTCTCTTGAGAGGATACCTGTAATATTTGAAACATTTTAGAAGAGTAAAAGAGTAAAAAAATGCCTGGCCTATTGGCTTAGGGACCAATGTGTGCCAGGAGGAATGTCTGGCACTAAGATCACATCAGAACCTCTTTGTACACCCTGTGTCAAAACTTGTTCTCTAGGGCAGGCTTCAACCAGTACTTGTTCTTGTAACCTTTGCCTCTTTCTCAGCTGTGCAATATGCTGAGCAGCGCTGACAGAAATCAAAGAGGAAACGCTAGTTCTTGTTCTCCTGGCTGGTTAAGTAGCCCTTGGTTTATTTGTAGCTACAGAAAGTTAGTGAACAAGGGTAAATGCTGATGCGAACAACTACAGGAAAGGACCTTGGCTAGTACAAAACCTGCCACCTTTACTCAAACCTGCTAGGGTACCCATAATAATAATGTTATTAATTATTGCTTTCAGACCAATAGAAATTTCAAATCATGGTTGCGTGGTACAGGTACTCCAAGTGGAAGCAAAAGAGAATATGAGCCCAAAAGAATATAGAAAATAGGTAAATGAAAGAGAAAAGGACATATCTCATCTACTGATCAAAAAGAAATTATAAGATTTTTTAAAAACAAAAATAAAAGTGAAAGTAAAATAAAATTTAGGTACGTAAGAAATAATTAATAATTTTCTGAATATTCAGATTTAAAAATTAGTTTTAAAAAGAGGAATGTTATGCTAGTCTCTCCTCTCCTGAGCCACTTTTGAAACTGTAATCCAACCAGCTCTCCTGTAGTTCCACAGTATGGAAATCTGTGGCAGACATGGTCATGATCTATGTTGGTTATCTGACCTGTTGGTGTGTAAAGATCCTGACTGTGGGGTTCTCAGCATTCTGCAATACACAAGGACATGGATGCCTGGGTTTCTGAGAATTTCATTATTAAAAATTACTAAAAGGTAGCTATTAGGAGAAGAAATAGATGTACATATATACTTTACCAGACACTACAAAATTGCCACTAGGAAAGCAGGTCTATAAGTATATATATGTTACAAGAGCAAAGCAAATTTATATATCTTTCAAGTTACTACAGAATTCCAATGAGTGAAGCAAGTATGCACTTCTGAACCCTTACCTATGTGCAGGTCTATAGAAATACTGTGTAAGATGTTAGTGGTACAACATTCACCAAACCGCTCCCAGGAGTGGGGGTAATCAATGATGGAAGAAGTCTCACTTCAAAGATGATCCAGATCATAGAGCCTGGAGTTGTCATTATTACCTTAGTAGTTTCAAAATGCCATTCCTAGACCATAGAATCATAGAATAGGTAGGGTTAGAAGGCACCAGTAAAGGTCATCTAATCCAACCCCCCTGCAAGAAGCAGGGACATCTCCAACTAGATCAGGTTGCTCAGAGCCCCATCCAACCTGGCCTTGAATGTTGCCGGGGATGGGGCATCCACTACCTCTCTGGGGAACCTGTTCCAGTGCTCCACCAACCTCATTGTAAAAGTTTTTTTTTCCTTTCATCCAGTCTGAATCTGCCTTCCTCTATTTTAAAACTATTACCCCTTGTTCTGTCACAACAGGCCCTGCTGAAGAGTTTCTCCCTGTCTTTCTTATAAGCTCATGAATCACATTCACCAGTGTTACACAGAAATGACAATATCTTTGAAGGACAAAGAGCATCATATTGCTAGAATTTGAGTCAAACAACATATATTAGATTTTTTTAGAAGAAAGGTCCAATTTGTAGGAACACTGTCCTTGTAAGCACATTAGCTTTGGAGCAGGCTACCCAAGTACTCCATTTTCTTGTTTTGTGACTGAAAGCAACACAAACTACAACAAACACCATCTCTATATCTGGTTGACTGAGGAGGTCTCCTGCCAGAGATTATAAGGTTTTTGGAAAACTTTCAATTCTTGACTTACTATATATGGTTTTTCAGATCCAATAGAGTTTAGACGACTGCTGTATTTTTCCCATTTGTAAACAAAAGCAACAGCTAAATATTTCAAATTACTAGATGAGTGTGGATGTGAAAGAAACAGTTAAAGAAAGTAAACACTTCTTCTCACTATGGTTAGAAAGGAAATCTTCACCGCACTATGCACTAAACAGAGTAATGAAAGTTACCTGTCTTACTTGTCTTTGCATCCATGAATGCATTTGCTACACTAAATTCTTTTTTGTGCTGGCCAGAAAATATTAAACTTTGTTCAGAAGAAAAAGTGCTTTTGCTGAAACAAACAAGTGACAGAGATGACAGAGTCACACCAACACTAGACAACTTCTGTCTAATCCAGTTGAATCCATTAGGCGACGAAAAGAATGTTATCACTTTAGTGTGTTGAAAGGGAATGTTATGGGTATTCAAGTGTGAACAATGCACAAGACTATGAAGAGCTGGGGATAGGAGCAAATTTTATGAAGGGCGGAAAAGCATGTTGGTGTGGAAGTATGGTGTGCTTTCAGCACTGCCTCTTTCCTTCCCCGCTTCTCTTATGATATTTATTCCAGCCTTTCTCATGTAAGAAGAAGATGTATCCATTGGCCCATTCTAGTAATAGCATTTTGTTCTGATACAAAGCTTGCCAATGATTTTGAAAGAATCTATAGCAACATTTTCACTGGCCTTTTCTAAATCTCTTGAGTATTGGGCATATCATGTGAGTGTGGTCATGTAAATACACGGTGTTTAAAAAAATAAAAATATCATGAGACCAGACTCTGATTCTTTAATAGTCTGTTATTAGAGATACATATACATCTCCCTGATCATTGCTTAATAAAAGGGATGGCTGTGTATATCTGCAGCTGAATTTGCTTTAATTTTGCATTGTGTGTGTTGTTGCAGGTGAAGATACCAACAGTTCAGTTCTGAATTAGAGTCTTTACCAAATTAGGCTTTCTTTAGGCTTTCTCTTCAATGCAAATGGGCACAATTGTTTAAGTTGATGTCTGTTTAAACTGAAACAATTAAAAAAATGTATTACTTGATCTTCAATTGGGCACTTGAGACTTAAAATTCCTTTATTAAATAATAAATGTTGCAACATTTTATGAAAGATTTTACTAAGGAAGCAACAAAACATTTTCTCACTGCTAGGATCAAGAAGACTTGCAGTTTGTGAAGAAAACTAACATATTTTTGGAAAATGTGAGTAGGAAGACTTTTAATAGGTGTTTATTTGTGGATGTGTGGAAATCAGACTAAACAATATTATTTATTTCTAGTTTTTTTTTTTTTCCTTTAAAAAGATATATTTAACATATGTAAGAAGTGCACACAGAATTTTACATTTATGCAAAATTATTAATATGCTAAAAATTTATTGTTTGGATACAAAAAATGCTAGCAATATTACAAGAGAGTGTACATAAAAATTCAAAAGTATTTAAATTATCTAATTTTTAAAAAACACAGTTATCAGAACTTTTCTGGTTTTCAGGAATTGTTTTGATCTCCACTTTTTTTGATGCAGCCCAGGGTATGATGTGCCTTCTGGGCTGTGAGCACACATTGGCGGTTCATGTCCAGCATTTCATCCACTAGTACTCCCAAGTCTTTCTCTGTAGAGCTGCATTCAATTCCTCCATCCCCTAGCCTATATTGATACTGGGGGTTTCCATGGCCCAGGTGCAGGACCTTGCACTTGGTCTTATTGAACCTCATGAAGTTCACATGGGCCCACTTCTTGAGCTTGCGCATGTCCCTCTGGATGGCATTCCATCCCTCAGGTGTGTCGGCCTCACCAATCAGCTTGGTGTGGACTGCAAACTTGCTGAGGGTGTATTCGATCCATCTGTACATGTCATTATGAAAATGTTAAACAGTACTGGTTCCAGTATAAACCCTTAAGGGACACCACTTGTCACCAACCTCCATCTGGACATTGAGTCATTGACCACTACACTCTGGATATGACCATCCAACCAATTCCTCATCCACCACACAGTCCTCCCATTGAATCCATATCTCTCCAGTGTAGGGAGAAGGATGTTGTGGGGGACAGTGACAAAGGCCTTACAGGAGTCCAAGTAGAAAACATCTGTAGCTCTTCCCTTGTCCACTGATGTAGTCACTCCTTCGTAGAAGGGCATGAGGTTGGTCAGGCAGGACTTGCCCTTGGCAAAGCCATGCTGGCTGTCTCAAACCACCTTCCTGTCCTCCATGTGCCTCAACATGCATTCTAGGAGGAGCTGTTCCATGACCTTGTCAGGCACAGAGGTGAGGCTGACAGGTTGGTAGTTGCCAGGATCCTCCTTTTTACTCTTTTTAAAAATGCATGCAATGTTTCCCTTTTTCCAGTCAGCAGGGACTTTACCTGACTGTCATGACTTTTCGAACATCATGGAGAGTGGCTTGACAACCACATCAGCCAATTCCCTCAGGACTCCAGGATGCACCTTGTCAGGTTCCTCAGGTAGTCACAAACCTGATCTTCTCTTAGAGTGGGAGGGATTTTGCTCCAGCAGTCCCTGTCTTGTGGTCCATGCAGTGGAGAGGTGTGGAAAGAGGGGTTACCAGTGAAGACTGAGGCAAAAAAGTTGTTAAGTACCTCAGCTTTCTCCTCATCCATTGTTACCAGTTCACTAGCCTTGCTCATCAGAGTATATATTCTTTGACCTTCCTTTTCTGAATGACATACTTGTAGAAGCCCTTATTATTCCTTGCATCCCTTGCCAATGTTTTAGATAATGGCACTTTATATTGTTCCTCACTCTTCTAGCCAAAGCCCTCCTGTTATTTATTTCAGTGATACAGACTAGCAGTCCCCACTAGCAGTGTTATAAAACATTACTCACAAACACATTTGTTATGGAATTGGCAGACAGAGGATTCTTTACAGTTCAATTCTTCTGTTGATTCGTTCCATTAATCATAAATTATTTGCTTTGAATGTCAAGATCTAGTAAGACTGTTCTTTTGTCAAGTTGAAATAGAGTTGCAAAGATTGCTGTGCATTATAATTGTGTTGGGAATCAAACTTCACCTGTAATTCTTAGCCAAAATCAGCCTGGCAGCATTCCCTTGGTAAACAAAAAGATTTTCAGTTTAGAAATTGATTGCTAGCATTTACAAGAAAGGCATAATAAATGGCACTTGGAACATACTCAGGAATGCAATTCCAAGAATAACTTTGAGAAAGAAGGATTAAAATACATAAAAGGTAAATTTATAAAATAGGACCTCCAAGAAAAAAAAGGTGTGATGGAAAGAACCTTAGTTCTTCAGTTGCAATAAAGGTAAAGGCCACAGCTGGCTGTATTGAGTTTAAAAATACAAAAGCACTTGTTTCATTATCTCCTGTTAGTGATAAGCCCAGCATAGATGTGCATTAATTGTTCCACTGCTAGATTATGTTATGGGGGCGGGAAATCTGGCAGTCAGACAGAGACAACGCTGCTGCAGCTTGATACCCCAAATCTAAGCGGAAGGGGGAAGAGGAATGGGAACGGTGGTCAGTCCGTAACATTGTCTCTGACACTCCTTCCTCCTCACAGTTCTCCCCTGCTCCAGCGTGGGGTCGCTCTCATAGCTGAAGTCCTTCACAAAATGCTCCAGCGTGGGTCCTTCCCATAGGTCACTGTTCTTCAAGAACTGTTCCAGCATGGCTTCTCTCTATGGGGTGCAGGCCATCAGGAATGGAATGCTCCAGTGTGGGTTCCCCATGGGCTACAGTTCCTCCCAGAAAACCTGCTTCTGCATGGACTCCTCTCCAGGGCTGCAGCTCCTGCCATGAGCCTGCTCCTGCATGGGCTCTCGATGGGCTGCATCTTTGTTTGCGGCATGCCCGCTTGCTGTGGCATGGGGTCCTCCACAGGGTGTAGCAGGAATATCTGCTCCGGTGTGGTCCTCCATGGGCTGCAGGGAAATACCTGGTCCCCTGCGGTCTTCTCCATGGGCTGCAGAGGAATGTCTCTCTGCTGCAGCACCTGGAGCACCTCCTCCCTCTCCTCTGACCCTGGTGCCTGCAGTGCTGTTTCTCTCACATTTCTTGCTCTCTCACACTCTGCTGCACAGAGTTTCTTACCCTTTCTTAAACAGGTTTCCTCAGAGGTGCCCCCATCTCAGCTGAGGGGCTCAGCCATGCCCTGTGGTGGGTCCACTGGAGCTGGCTGGAACCAGCTGTGTCCAGCACAGGGCAGCCCCAGAATTCCACTTTCCAGGGTGTCTCCTAAAAAATGTTTGAGCAATCTGGGTAGTGTTAGTCCAGAGGGTCTGTCTTCAGTGTCAGTGAGCAGTCTGACATGCAGACAAACTGTGATGTGTTTGGGTGTGTGCAATAGCAGTGCAAGTAGCATAGCCATGCTTATCGTGGTTTATTGTGTGGCATTCTCTTGTGCTACAGGTGAAATGTGTAATTCCATGCTCTTCCACAATATATTTTATGAAACCTCACCAGCACAGGAAAAGTATTTTTCCCATAAGGGACATTTGGACTAATCTGTTCTGAAAATTATTTCCTTTTGTTCATCAGTCTGACAGCCTCATCAGTTTGATATTTGGAGCAGTTTTGAGGGCTTTAATTTTTACTGTAAACGTTCCCCAAAGGAGCCTTCCACAGAAGCCATGTCAATTGTTGTCCAGTTTTCTCACATACCCAACCTTAGAGACCATAAACAATTATAGAACAAAAAGAATTCAAAGTCATGGACATTCTTTCATGCTTTTAGGTTTTTTTTGTTTCTGCTTCACACAACACTCTGGTACAGGAGGGAGATAGCTATTGAGAGAAGAAATAGTTTGCTAGAGGAACGACACTGTGTCTGGGTTTCATAAAACTATTATGCAACTTCTCGCAGGCTTCATAACACTTGATCATAGTACTGTTACTGAAAATCTCAGTGTTCTTCACCAACAGAATATTTGGAGCTTGCTTTCTCCATTGAAATGCAAACATTTTCACTATTTTTGTTTAGCACAATCATCCTGATTTGATCAACAGCAGCCAGTTTTACTTTTCTATTCTACCCTCTGGTTTTGCTGTTTACCTGCCAATACAGAGTCTTTTTCTATTGTTAGTAATTGAATCATTTGCTTGCTTTTGTTTCTGTTTTTCACAGGCAACATTCTTTTACCTACAAGTAGTTTCTCCATTAGAGTTTATTCATGGGCCAGATTAATAACACTTCCATATGGATATCTACTTTTTTATCCAGAACAAATGTAAAATTTATCCACAAAGATCCTGAGTACTTCAAGTATGTTGGTTAAAATTTAATCCCACACCTCTTCTAGTGTAGCAATAGTAGACAAAAGATATAAATAAAAATTAATATTTGCAAGTGTTAATTAATCTCATGATGCGGTCTAAAATACATCCTAGTATCTGGAGTATCATTTTATTACTGCTAAATAAATTAAAAAAAAAAGTGATGTGATTGTTCTCAGAATAACTAATTCAATTATTTATTTATTTTAAACTGTTACTATTTGGAAGATGCACTTTGAAGTTTTACTTCCCGGAGAAGCTGATAGAAGGCATGTTGCAACATACATTTTCTTCTGTTATTTTATTTTGAATATTCAAACTTTGTTTGCCTTTTAGGTCATTTATTAGGCTATGTTTTAGGACAGAAAACATTATATAAACACACATTTATGTTTCTCTATTTCTAAGCCTTTCTGGGAACATGCAATTATCATTGTTATGTAAGTAAATTTGGTTACCTTATTATCTAAATAGGTACTCTGCAGGATGACTGCAATTAGTAAAACTCTTATCTGACTTGACGAACAGGCTACCTCAAGGAGTACGTATGACTTTCTGAAAGAACTGAGTCATATTTTTAGTAGAATCTTTAGAATCTACTAATCTTCTTTAGTAGAAGCTGGTAAATGCAAAGATGATCTAAAATCTACTTATTTCTATTTACATGTGCTTTTCAAATGTCTTCAATTCCTTGTATTTCATGGAATCACAGAGTAGTTAAGGCTGGCAGGGACCTCTGGAGATTGTCTAGTCCAACCCCCTTGCTCAGATAAATTCAACTAGAGTAGGATGTCCCAGACATGTCCAGTCATGTTTTGAATATACCTAACTATGGAAATTCCACAATATCTCTATGCAATCTACTCCAGTATTCAACCACTTTCAGTAATAAAAAGTACTGTTCAGATTTCCTATATTTCATTTTATGCCCATTGCCTCTGGTCCTGTCACTGTCATTGCTGAGAAGAGTCTGACTCTGTCTTCTTTATACCTTCACTTCAGATTTTTTATGAACATTGATAAGGTCACCTCCAAACTTGTCTTCTCCAGGCTGAACTGCCTCAACTCTCTCAGCAGTCCTTGTATGACAGTTGCTCTGGTCCCTTCAAGATTTTTGTGGTCGTTTTCTGGACTTACCTCCAGTATGTCCACATCTCTCCTGTACTGAGGGAGCCCAGACCTGGACTCACACTACAGGTGGGTTTCAGCAGTGATAAGCAGAAGGGAAGGATCATCTGCCATGACCTTCTGGTAATGCTATTCCTCAGGCAGCTAAGATACTGTTGGCCACCCCTGTTGCAAGGGCACATTGCTGGCTTGTGCTTGCCTTGTCCACTTGGCTTTCTCTCCAAAGCTGCTTTCCAGCTGGTTGGCAGCCACCCTGCACTAGTGCATATGTCTTCCTCTCTTCACTCCATAAAAGCATTTCAGAAACAGGAAGAGCAGTGTTGTTGCTTCTCTATTCCCTTCAGTAATCCCATTAATGAATGAATAATTGCAAAGTGAAAAGCTGAGTATTGCTTATCACAATAAACCAATCAGATTATTCTCAGAAAGATATGGGGCACATGAAGTTTGCTACATTAGTAAAGAAACAGACAAGATAAACTGGAAGCAGAGCCAACTTTGAAATATTTGCCCTTATAATAAAGCAAAAAATATTATATCAGTACGAATCAACTTACTCACTGTGCTGTACTTGTTATTAAAAAAACATAAGCATACAGAAAGTGCTGGGTTAAATTATCCCCTTACCTGAGGAAATTAAACAAGTAATAGCTAAAAAGAAACAGATAGATCTATTGTGTTTTTAAAGAACTAGTGCTATCTATGCTAGCATCCTCACATGGAGAAAAACTGGGTAAACATTTAAGGAAGAAGCTTCAGTGGGTCTTACAATATATCTGAAGTTAAACTAATGATGAAGCTTGATAAGTGGCTGAACATCATTCCTATGTTTGTCTCATAAAGCCACATGTTTTAGATAACCTTTAAAGTTGGAGCATATCTTCACTAGAACTCTGTTAATAATGTAGACAGCAGTAGGACCAAATTCTTATAAAATCTCTTTCTTCTGTTGTACTTTTTGGATGGAAGATCAAGTCATTCTTAACTCCCTGTGAATTAATACATACAAGTCTGTAAATAAATCATAAATGTCATGCAACAAATATTTCTGTTTTACTCTCTGATTTTTTTTTTCAAATTGTCCTGTAGTTATCTTTATGATATTGAATTGAGGTTCCCAGACGTGGTTTCTTTAAATCAAGATGAATTGAAATAATGCTATGACTTGACTTGAAAGGCTAAGTACTTCCCTGGGAATGCTGATTGATGTCTGTGGTAGTGTTGTAATTATCCTACTACTAGCATTACAATTGCTGTTACACAACTCCATGCAATGGCTGTTGTGTAACTCCATAAGCAACCCTATGAGCAGGAGTTCTAGATGCTGTAGTACAGTGATTCACTTAAGGTTAAATATATAAGAATAAGTATTAAGAATACATACATAAGAATATGTATTAAGGAGACACAAATATATGAAGAATACAATAGAACATGATATAGTATAACAGGGCTCAGTGTTAGGGTCGGTTTTGTTTAATATTTTTATCAATTATATAGATGAGTAGATTGAATGCACCCTCAGTAAGTTTGCAGATGACACCAAGTTGGAGCTAGAGTGTTGATCTGCTTGAGGGTACGAAGCAGACTGGACAGACTGGATAGATGGGCTGAGGCCAATTGTATGAGATTCAACAAGGCTAAGTGACAGGTCCTGCACTTGGTTCATAACAACCCCATGCAATGCTACAGGCTTGGGAAAAAGTGGCTGGAATGTTGCCCAGTGGAAAAGGACCCGTGAGTGTTGGTCAACAGTGACCTGAATAGGAGGCTGCAGTGTGCCCAGGTGGCCAAGAAGGCCAATAGCATCCCAGCTTGTATCAGGAATAGTATGGCCAGCAGGACTAGGGAAGTGATCGTTCCCCTGTACTCAGCCCTGGTGAGGGGCCTGTGTTCAGTTCTGGGCCCCTCAGTACAGGAAAGATATGGAGTTTCTGGAGCATGTCCAAAGAAGAGCCACGAAACTGGTGAAGGGTTTAGAGAACAAGTCCTATGAGGAGTGGCTGAGGGAACTGGGATTGTTTAGTCCGGAGAAACGGAGGCTGAGGGGAGACCTCATCGATCTCTACAACAACCTGAAGGGAGGTTGTAGCAATGTGGGTGTTGATCTCTTCTCCCAAGTAGCAAGTGATAGGATGAGAAGAAAAAGCCTCAGGTTGCATCAGGGGAGGTTTAGACTATGTTTGAGGAAAAAATTCTTCATTGAAATTATTCTCAAGCATTGAAACAGGCTGCCCAGAGAAGTGGTTGAGTCACCATCCCTGGAGGTACTTAAAAGACAAGTAGGGACTTAGGGACATGGTTTAGTGGTAGATTTGGCAGTGTTAGGTTTATGGTTGGACTTGATGATTTTTCTGACCTAAATGATTCTATGATGCTGTAACAGCAGTCTCAGTACTTTGGCTGCCAAATCTTTATTAATTTTTTTTTTTTTTTCTTAAACGTCAGAGGCGATGAGAACTCTGTCTAAGTTTAGCCCTGCTCAGAACCAAGCTACAGTCTCTCACTCAATTCCCCCAGCCTCCAGTGGGGCAAGAAGGAGAATTGGTAAAGAAAAGAAGGCAAAACTCATGGGCTGAGATAAAAAACATTTAAGAGAACAACAGAAGAAAAGAAAACAGAGACAGAAAACAAACATAATAATAATGGAAAAAAATTAAGCACATAATTTACAATACAATAGCTTACAGCAGATCATGATACCCAGCTTCCTTTTGAGTAGCAGGATAGTCCCCTCGCCACCCGCCTCACTTATATACTGAGCATGATGTCCCATGGTGTGTAATAGCCCTTTGTCCAGTTTGGGTAAACTATCCCAGCTGTTGGCTAATTAGTAACTGATTCCAGCTGTGTCCCTGTCAGAGACTGAAAAGGTCAATTAATGTCTCAACATCACTAAATGATGGTAGGAACCAAACAAAACATCGACAAACCACAATGCTAAAAACTTCAGTAACTGTGAACCAACATATGAGACAAATATCCTGTTTTTGTAGCTGAAGCAGCTAAAACCTCCAAGAACTGCTAGACGGGGTATCTTGTTTTGCTCACCTCCCCCAGAATAGAACCAGACCCTGTGCATGATCTCAGGCCCTCAATGGTACCAAGCATGCACAGCATTGCCAAGTGACGGCACAATGGAAGACAGCTCTGGAGGGAGCAAAACAACTTTTTGGACACTGTCTTGCTGGACATTAAGTAACGGCATGCTTCAAGTAACCGCACGGCTTACAAGGGACAAGCAGGCCCTGCATTTGCAGAGAGCTAACCCCCACCACCATGGAGACAGATCAACAGGATGCAGCAACCACAAGCTAAACCACAGGTGGGAAGCACCTAGCCTCCTACTGGTGAAGGCCCCCAAACATCAAGAAGGAGGGGCTGATCCAAAGGACTACAAAAGGGTCGCCGCATGAACCCATGTGTGGACCTCTACCCCACTCAGACGGACCTTCGGGATGCCAATTCTCCGTGGTGGCATTTTCATCCTTTTGAGGCGCCCACCACACCCACTCTGTACAACGGACTTTCAGGACGCTGACTCTCTGTGGTGGTATTTCCTCCCCTCCTTTCTCTTTTCCTCTCTCTCCTCTCTTTCTCTTCCCCCCCCCCCCCCCCCCCCCC
>WHYT01014300.1:0-106755 GCA_009806455.1 Tetrax tetrax
AAAAAAAAAAAAAAAAAAAAAATCAACAAGCAAAATTGTCAGCAATGTGACGTACTTTTTTGAGACATACCTTTTACTGAGTTTCCTTGAACATGTCTCTGAGATGTGTCACACTCAAAGAAGCCTAAGTCAGCTGTGAATATAGAAGCTTGGGAGGTGGATTGAGCATCTGTAGGGAACTCCACCTAAGCTGAGTAGTTTTGAGCAGAGCATACATCACATCACTGATATGTTTATGATGGGTTTGTGTCCCACACTTTTTGGGAAGAGAGCTAACGGTGCTGTGCCCCATTAAGAAGTAGCTCTTGGATCCGTATGATATATTGCATTGTGTAGTACAAACATAATTCCAATTCAGCAGGCATGTATCAGATATCACCACTTTATCCCCCGGGGTACATGAGTAAGAGACTTAGATTGCTTGTTTCAAGGAAGAGGGTAAGGTTTTTACTCCGCTTCTTTTTAACTCTTTTAGTTTGCATTGAAGTTAATAGCTCTTTCAGCTAAAGTACTATTTTTCTTAAGTCATTATATGGCTTAGAACCCAGCATGAGAAAGAGCAAAGCTCAGTCACATAAAAAGAGGTTGTACAAGCCAGAACAAAGCATCTAAATTGTTTTTTTCTCTCATTTACTCGCTTCCTGATGTTTAAAACAATAAACCCTACAGAGTGTTTTTAGGAAGTAAAAAGGTGGTGGAGTGCCAGCCTTACGAATCAATCTTGTTAAAGCTCACATCAATTTTAATATTTTTTTTTTAACCAAAGCTTTATTTGGCCACTGCTTAGCATGCAATCTCTGAATGCAAATAACTTTGTTGAAGAATGCATTGGGCATCATTACTGGGTTTAATGCTCCTAGAAAGGGGCTTCACTTACTGTGAGTACAAAGTATGAGTGTCTTTTTTTGAGAATAAGGACAGGAGTTGTTGAATATCAGTGTGTATCAAGAGGAGGAAACAGGAGAAATGTTAGTCTAGTAGATGTGGGAGGCTGGTATTTGAAAAGGACGTGCTTCCAGAATATTGCCAGTATTACCTCACAGTCTGGGAAATAATCTAAACCAGAAAAATTATTAATCTTAAATACAGGCCCATAGGCTTCTGTAAATGTTATTTGGAATTCAGTCTGAGAAGACTCTAGGCATTTTTCAAAATTATTTTCGTAGAGATGTAATTGTATTATAATCTCACGATGTTTTGGGCATTTCTGAGCCAGCGATATTGCCAGTGTCTTATTGCTGCTAGTACTTTTATACATAATTTTTAATTACGTATTAAAATTACGTATTTAATTGATTACGTATTTAATTAATTAATTTTATACGTAAATTCATAGAACATAAAAATTACACTCAGAATTGGGGTACTTTCTTACTGGATCCTCTGTAAAGCTCCAGATCTAGCATATATAAAATGTTATAATTATGAATCTGGCAAAATATTTTCATTTCACAAATCAGCCTCCTCTGCTTAACCTTTCTTAATGGATACATTTTTTTATATTCTTTTTCTATTCCTCTCCAGAAAAAAAAAGCATAGTGACATTAAAAGATGCATGCAAAATATTAGTTCTAGGACTAGCCTAACATAATCTGAAACTGAATACTTTCCTAGAGATTCTGCCAGGGCTGTCAGCCAAAGGACCAGACTAGTTTCCCAGCACTCAGATGTGAACACAGGCTACAAGGACGTATGTTAATCAGAGGCTTGTTGTCCCTCTGCAGTGGGGGTAAGCCTGTACAATTCTGCGTGGCACACAGTGCATTGTACTGAATGCGAAATACAATAAAGGACCTTGGGATATTGCAGCTAAACACAATAATATATTTAGGTGCTGGCATCCTAAATATAAAAATTAATAAAAAATTAAAATCGAAACCCGGAATAAGGTTCATGAGCAAGGAAAGATTTAGGCCTTCCAAAAGACTATCATGATGCTGAGCTTAGTTGCCTAGAGCTAACCAGAATTTGGCAGAAGGCTTGAAGTGAAGTTTTGTTCCTCTTCAGGACGTAGGTAAATGTGGTGAGTGTGTCTCTGCTTATTCGTGTGTCAGAGTTCACTTTGAAGAGTATGTTTAAAAGAACTGCTCATACTTAGTACATTTTAGAATGTCGTGCATTACCACATGTTGTCACATCCTCCTGCTGATCTCTGAAATAACTTTGGCCATAGTTTCTGTGCTTTTGTACTGAACCCATTGCTGTTTGTGAACAGTGGGTGTATTCAAAATATGCTAACCAGATCGAGCATATCGGTCCATCAAAGGGCACCTCTGCAAATATTTTTATACCAGGTGAGGATTACATGGGTGCTAGGTTCCTAGCTTTTCCAGAAGGAGCAGTTCAGGTCATGCCTCAAGAACAAAACGAGAGACACTCCACAAAAGCAAGGATAATTTTAGGTTGTGTGTCCCAGGAGTTGTAGGGATGTAGAGAAAGATTTTTCTTTTCAGGTTATTTTCTGCATTATTATACCATTTTCAGGAGCACATGTTTAAAATAATTCCTGGTTTAGGCATCTGTGCAACTTTGAGGTTTGGAGTTTTGTTTGTATTGTTTTGCTTTTTTTCAGTCCACACCTGGGTATCAGTTTGTTGTTTCCTTGTGACAGCAAATATGCAACCTAACTTCTTGATTTCTTACAGTACAAGAAGAGGCAAACATCATATCTACAAATAATATATTAAGATTACTTGGTGTTTAAAGAAGTGGTCAGCCTAAAAGATATAATTGTAGGGAATTGACTAAAACCTCGTATTATGTAGATAGTATTACTGTATAGAAGTAGGATGGTTGCACAAGATAGAAGTATATTCTTTGATTATTGTGTTTACTTTTCTTCTGAAGACTAAATCATAACGTATTTATTAAAATGTCTGATTGCTGCCTAGCTCAGAATGAAATCTGTGTGGATGTTTTTTTCTCACGCTAGGCTAAATTTTTAGCTGCTGTGGGAAGCATAATTGCAAAGACAACTGCCATTCCAGAAATAAAGTCATAAGACGTATGATTTTTTGCCGCTTTCAGGGACTTGAAATCAGTTAATTAGGTCAGTGAAATAAGTTCTAATAATCGGCAAAACTTAAGAACAATTTGAAGGGTTTTTAAATCTTTGAACAAAATTCAGTAAGTGTTTGAAGGAGGAAATCAATGTGGAATCCTAAAAGACTTCTTATTTCTTTCTCACAGAATTCTAGCTTTCTCTCTGAAGCCATTTTTCCTGTACCTACAAGAAAAACTGAAGAGGTGGATCCCTCCTTCAGCCTGCATGAGACCATTGCAAAGGTAACAGAAGTGGAGATCTCCTTTACATGTAGTTTTTCACATGACCAAATTTGAGTTTGTTAGTAATTCTGAAAGATAATCTATTTTTTCCTGTGAATACTTTGAATGTAGTAAAAGTTGTGAAGGATTTTTTCGTTGAGATTCACCTTTGGAATAGTCATTACTTTTATATTGGTCAGCTTGTGCGATCAAAACACTTTTATGTGTAAATGCTTAATTTTATGTGATTCAGTTGTATTTTCATGGTTCACAAGTAACTTAATGGCATTAGTGCAGGACATTGAGCCCCACTAGATGGCAGGAAGTAACAAGTTTGTTGCTGTCAATTTTGTCAGTGAAGAGGGCTCGAAGAGAACCTTCATTTTATGAGCTCTCACAATGTGCTCACATGAGAGGAAGGTGTGGCCATCCCATGGTTCTAGTGAGTGCTCTACAGAGGGCATGTTCCCAAAGTTAATGTCTTCTGACTGCCCTCTTGTTGCTCCAATATAATACTCCCTCTAAGTTATTTATTAATAAAATCCAAATTACTCCTTGCTCTAAAGTGCTCTTTATTCACTCTGTTCGCTCAGCAGGCCCTATTTCTACACAGAAACTTGGCTACAAATGAGTCTAACTTAATGGGTTTGTACACTTCTGATAATTGGATCTGTTATGAAGCAGAACTATGTAGACTTCACAACCAGATTTCTTTCTTTATTTGGAGCTCCTTCTTTTGGAAAAGCAGCTGCTTTTGAAACATTACTTTTGGCAACAACAAAAATAAATTCACAAAGATCAGCAATGTGCAGATATAGCATGTAGGTGGATCAGCATCTTTGGCAAAATAGACAGTGGCTGATCTTGTGGTTTTAGGGCTTTTCTTCTTTGCTTACTTGGATTTGTTGTTTGTTTTTTTTTTTCTTAAGAAGCACATTTTCCTAGACATTCTTTTGAAGCTTGTCAGAATCTGACAGTTAAAGAACAATCACAAGATAAGAGTCTTCTCTGAAACCCTTTTAATGGAATTGATGGGTTTTAAGCCATCCTTGATGCCAAAGTGACTGAAAATATTATCAAATTTTTTCCCAAAGATTGAGGGAAGTAGGTTCATTGAGCATTACAGTTTTCTTTGATAAAACTTGAAAATTGCACTAGGATACAGTATGTTTCCATTTGCTTTTCAGGCTGTAGCCCAGGATGCTTTTGTAAGCATGAATAATACATGCAGCAGTGGAGCGAGTTCCCCAGCTGGTGATTTTGTCATCTTTGTCTTCGCTTAGTTGATGTTAACGTAGTTCCTGAATAGCTTGAACAGCAAAAGCTTTTTACATTTCATCTATTGTTTCGTCTTCTTTATAGTTATTAACAGTGTTGTTACCTCTTTGTTCCCTCCACTCCCCACCACCACCTTTTTCTCAGAGTACCTAAGTCAGCCATTGTCTTTCCCTTCTCCTGCGAGATGGGCTTTCCTTTGCCCCTCCCTTTATTTTAGTGCTTGTCATCCTTCATATGGCTATGTGTGGTAACATGTTATCCAGCTTCACACCTGAGGTGACTTCATGTCACCTTTTCCTTGGTAAGATCTTCTTTTAGCCCTGCACTTGATTCTAGTGGCTGCATGTTAGTGCCGCCAAGCTGCTGCATAGGTAGTCTGAATTTCAGAGAGTCATCTTATTTTAGAAATTTTCTTTTTTGAAACTGATACTGGTTTCCATGCTTTGGTTCAACCTGGAAGGTTACTGAGGATTTGTTGGTGGTGATGTTTTCTCCCGTCTCCATTATTGAAACTCTAAATATGTCCTCTCTATACTGCACGCATAGCGATTCTCAGTTCAAGTCAAAAGAGATACAAGTCTTTTAAACAATACCTGTTCTACACCTTTCCATTGTTGATCAGTTACCCGTGGTCAATGTAAGAGCATTAGCAGAATTCTACGTATTATACTGTGCACGTGAATGATATATGATGTTTGGTGCGTTGATGTGTTTTGCTCCTAGTGAAAAGTGGATTATTACAATTTTTTTTTTTGCATTTATCAGTTTCTGTGTATGCCTGAACTAGTATAGTTAAAAATAAGTAAGATACATTTTTGTTTAAGTGAAAGAGAGAGGTGAATAAAAATACAGAAATGTTATATGTCTTGAAATACCATTTCATCTCGTATCTTGGAAAACAGAGTTTTGTTGACTTTTATAAGCAAGCTAAAAGGAAAAAAGGTTGGATTCATGAGACTAAAGAAATTCTGATGCAATTCTTTGAACACCTCGAAAATCTTACCATTTGAGTAATCAGACTTAGTTTCTTACTGAAGTCTTTAAAGTAAAAATATTACTTGGATATGGGATTTAAAGGAAATTTAAAGCATTTTTAATGCTATTCCTTAGTCTGAAATTTTCATATTTTCATTGTGATACTCTGGACAGATGAGGTCAAGTTATATCTTTAAAAGATTATAGTTCTCTAACTTTATATTAAACCACTAGTATGTGCAAAAAAAAAAAAACCTATAGTGAGAAGTTAGCTTGTAGTTACACTTTACACTCCTCAGTATAATGCTCCTCAACAGGCACATGCCAACTGACTGTGTATGCTCCATTGCAATTGCAAGTAAAACAGATCTCATAACTGTTTCAGAAACTTTAACTTTTAGTTGCAAAATACTTTTCACACAAAACTGGTTTTTACGTTAAAAGAAATTAAATATTCAAATATAATATATTAAAATGCAAATATTTTCATTGGCTTTTTTCTTAGAAATAGTTTATGAAAATGTTTGAAACTAACTTTTTGTTCTCATTTGAGAACAGTTTTATTTTGATTAATCTTAAAATTTTTCACATGTTGAAAATGCCATATTCTGACCTCTTTTATTCAGATACATGTCTGGTCACTTTACCACTATTTATCCAAATACTAAATATTCAAATCCTTACTCACAGAACTAGAGGAATACAAAACCCTGTTAACCAGCTATAATGGCTTTGAAGACTATGAAAATCTTTGTCATTTAGCAAATTTTCCATCATACTGTATTATAGAAGTTCAAATTGTAGTAAGTTCAAGTTAAGGAAAGACCTGTGAGGTTTTGGAGATACAAATCTTGGAAAATTGATAGCTTATTGCTGTCTGAAGTTAAGCAGCATCCTGCCATATCTGAGCTAAAGATTTTATGAAATCTGTCTTTCGGTCTTCGTAGCAGAGGTGTGCTTAGTGTTCAGTTTGATGAAACACATTTGCCACTGCCTTGTTTGGCCACTGAGGCTGTTGGAAAAGCTTATGCTGGTTTTGGCAGGAATGTATTTGGGACCCTTCATCTGTTGAGGGAAATAGGACTTTAATTAATTTTTTTGTGTGAATGGCTTGATACTATGTATCAATGGAAGAATTTCAATGTAAATTTTTACTCAAGGTTCAGTGTAAGAACAAATAATCAGCTCATTTTGGCTTATGCTCTCTAAAGACAGCAGTTACCTTAATTTCATGAACACTTTGGAAAGGAGGAGATTGCTGAATGTGGCAGGTAAAATGAATGAGAAATGTGCCGCTGTTAAGAAGACAGATCTGTATTCTGAGTGTTTAAAAGATGTAATTTGTCTGAACACTTGTCAGATCAATTTGTCTTAGATCTTGTCGCTTTAAAGATGGATTTAGGGTAGATTGCTGCAAGGCCTAGGCTGATCTAGAAGAATCAGAGAAGAAAGAAATATGTCGGCTTCCTAGTGGTGAAGAACCAGGAGATTCATTACAGCAGCCTGTTTCGTTACAAAATTTAGTGCTATCTTAAGTGAGATTTGCAGACCTTGTAATTTCAAGTGTGTTTCTTAAAAAAAATATATATATATAATATATCAAGTATTAAAATGGGGAAATGTGTGTCTGTGTGGCAGAGAATGGATTTTCCCACCACACCAGAAGTTGAGTGAAACTCTGTTGTTATCAAATGCATGCTCAGAGAAGTAGGTGCTATTTTTCAATAAGTTTCATCAGTGTTATTCAGTAGAGTGTTTTGTGGTAACTAGCCAATTGGAGTTATTAAGAAGTTTGAAAATACTTTCCTGTCATGAGGTACGCTCACTAGAGTAGCCTAATAAGACTGGGATGATGCAGTTCTAAAAGCTTTAATGGCAGTCCCCCAGCAGGCAGTGCCGCTGGAGCCGCTTACCTGATATCAGCCATGGAATAATAATAATAATCTTTTATTGATTTTTACTTTGGCAGGCACCAAAGTGTAGAAAGGTATGCCAGAAGTGACATAATTGGTTTTATGATGAGTTATGGGTGCTGATGGATAACTCTTGAGAAAATTATTAGTGTTCCTGATTATTCGATACTTCAGTTATGGAGATGCATAAAGTAGAACTAACTACCATAATGCAATTAACTTCTAAATGTTAAATAAAACCACAATAGAGAAGAGTGTTTCCATTTCCAGGAGAAACAAGTTTTTTTGTGTTATATAGTGTGGTATTTTGATTTTTTAAAAATATAAACACTTCTAAGAGGATGACAGGCATATTATTTTCTTGAAGCAAATGAAATGAAAAGTACTGGACTGCAGTACTGTTGGTAAATGAAATTCATGTTTTGACCACAAATAAGGTACAGCACAGGTATGCTGATTTGAGGAATTCTTTAACAAGATCATACTGTTCTGTCCTTTTGAAGCATGGGACAGATATATATTCCCATTTACCCATTGTCTAGTCCCATTGGTTCTCTAACACAAGCATAGAGGATACCCATGCGTCTTGGCAATGCCATGATATCTGTACCTTTGGTAGTTACATTCTCTGTGATCTCTCTAAAAATCAAAATCCGTGGTTTGGTGTATGCTGCCTAAATATTTTCATCTTCCTGCATGGTGTCTGCAAATGTGTTCTTTTTTGCGCGTGTGCTTCTGTAGTGAAAAAGCTAAAAGTAACTATTAGTATATAGAACACTGGTATATGAGATTGCCATAAATTATTGAAATACTGAATTTATGAACGATAAGATAATACAGCACATCTAAATTAACAAGAAGGTTGCAAACCCTTACAGTCTCAAGGACTGATGGTGCGGATTTTGAATCAGTAGATTAATACTGTGAAAAACAGTGTTAGTGCTGTTTCCTTGCAGAGTTCAAACTCAAAACAAAATCTCATTCTAGTCAACCAACTTGAAATATCTTTGCATTTCATTGAAGCATCTGTTATATTTTTGGCAGGGATACAATCTCCATAATATCAAGCGGAAACACTTTCACAAACCATGCACAGCATGTCCATGTTGCAAAATTTTACCAGAAATATTTCTGCCAACATATTATTCCTGGCATAGCTGTTCCAGCGGAGTACATTCACATTCATGTGGTGTTCCCACCACAACGTGCCCTTTTTGCTATCAGATTGTTCTTGAAAAAGCCATGTGGTATTGTGCCTAGGCATCCCAGTGGCCTCTGCACCAAGGCAGTTGTGCATCTGTGTTTCCATCGATACATCTTCCTTTTTCATGTAAAAATTTCCTCTGTGTAGAGCTAGAGGATTTGGCAGATTTGTTTGAGATTTCCGAACAGCAGAGACAGAATATTACTCCGATCAGAGTTACAGCATTAAAGCGTTTGTGCAGCACATGCAGAACGAATCTCAGATATTCAGAAAGCAAGGATGATGCACTGGAGTATATTTCATAGTCAAGCCAAGCCCAGAAAACCATTTATCCTTGGAAGACCCAGGCAAATATATGGTGGCCTTCCCCTGCGTCACTGTGTGGTTTGATAACTGGAAATTTTTGCCATATGCCCTGATTTCCATCATGAAAATGCGACAACTTAGAGTGTCGATTTTTCACACACAATTCCTCCAGTTAACTTTCTTCAGTGATGTATTCATTTTGGTGTGATTTTTAAAATTCTGTCTTCAATCGTGTATGTTGGATTTTCACATCATTTCTCAGTCTTTTCATCATGATACCTCCAAAGATACGAGTTCTACACAGACAAACAGAACTCTCGTGTCATTTTAAAGACAAATTATGTTATGATTTTGTACTTTCAAAACAAATTATCCAAGTCTCCAGCCAACAAACAGGGATGTGGAACAGGGATAGGTGATGGAGCTGCTGAATGAAGTTAACATAACAGAAGCACAGTTCTCGGTGTGTGAATCCTAGAATGGTTTTGGTTGGAAGGGACCTTTAAAGATCATCTAGTCCAACCTGCAGTAAGCAGGGACATATCCAGCTAGAAGCTGAAGTGAGAAGCAAGCTGAGGGACCTGATTAATCTCCTGTTGATACTGAATTCTTCAATGTGGAGTTTGACCTTGTTTTGAAGACATCATAGTTGTCTGCAATATCATTTGAATGTTACACATAAAAGCACCTGTATGGGTTTTTTTTTTGCCTGAGAAATTGCCAGATGACTTGGGGCATCTCTTGATTTTTTTTTTTTATTTTTTTTTTTTTTTTTTTCCTCCCACAGCTGGCAGCATTCATGGTGTTTCAACAGCTCTCATTTGCCATAAGGTGATGGAGCAGCGCAGGTGCAGCGTAATGTGCCAATTGCTATGGAGTTTCTTTGTAACTTAAATGATTTGCTTTACTGATCAATCTCTCATATGCTGGTTCTGACTGTCTTACTGGTGTTTATGGCGTAGTGGTATTTGAGGTGTGCAAAGCAGAACTATATTGTCTTTGGTGACAGTCTGACTGAATTCACACAAAACCAAACTTGTCTGAGTTTTTCTGCAAAGAAACACAGGCGTATTTCACAGAAATGGTTTGCTTTAGCACATATTCTCTCAAGCACACAAGTGAGAGTTTTTTATTTTACCTTTAGCCTTCTTGCATGAAAGAACATATAATACAGTTCAAGCAGAGGGTAAATACAAACCTGCTGAAAACTCCCTTCTGACAATGTGTATGTTATTGTGTAGCTATTGTCAGCAGCAATAAAAACAAGAGCAAATCTGGTGATAGAAACTGGCACAGTAACTTTGGGGATGCTGTGCGAGTTGCCGTGAACAGGGAAGTAAGAGCATTCAAATAAAATAAAAAAAAAAAAAAGGAAAAAGCTGCTGGGATTTTCTCAGGATTAGGTGCGAAAGAGATGACTTTGCTGCTGAAGACATGAGGTGTTCTGACAGACAGTCATATTGTGTTTGGCCAGACAGCATATTCTCTATCTGCTCTAGCCTAGTTAGGGTAGATATTATTGGAATTTTTCAGTAGTTTTTTGTTCCTAAAATCAAGTAGCCTCAAGGGCTCTTGCACTTGAACTCTGATAGATAAAGACTAGGTAATTAAAAAAAGCTGAAATTACAGAACCCCTGGTAAAAAAATTGATGAACCAGCTGCACTATCTAACACAATTTCCCTTGGTTCAGTCAGGTATTAAAAAACAACCCCATTCCACCACCACCCTGAAATTTTCCACGTCTTTGCTGGTAATAACTCCTTCAAAATGGAAGAAGTGTTACAGGATAGAACTAATTCAATTTCCTCCTTTGCCGGTTGTTCATGAAGTTGTGGAAAGATGTCAAGACTTGAGTATTCCAGGATTGTTCCTGGGCTTCTTTTTGAGTGGCTGGAATTTAATGTTTTCAGCTTAGAGAACTCTGGCAACCTTGAAAATACCAAAATAACCAGGAAAGTGTGGCTCCAATAAACAAAAGAAACTGAATGAAGAAGAAAACAGCCATCCTTAGCAGCACATTTTGTGTAGAAACCATTCCCATGAATTGTCTGTGTACAGCTCTGTTCAATTCTCTGACTCTCAGGAGAGAATTAATTCTACATTGTGTAAATCTTTTTAATATTGCAGCAACATTGTATGTTCTTCTGAAATAGTTAGTGTTGGCTTCTGTCGGAATGTTTCTTAACCAGATTGCTGTTTAGAACCACATAGTTCCTGAATTCCCCTTTTAAACCTAAATTTTACTCGGTTGTTCTCAAGATTTTTCTGTCAACTGTCAGTGAAGAAGGAAAAAATAGTTGCATCATTTTTCAAGCTAGAGTTGCAATCTGAGTGAAATAAACAAATACATCTCAACTCCATCTGTTCCAGTCAAACACAGGATAAACATGTAAGATCATACATAATGTAAAATTTTAAATCTTATGATAGAATCCCAAGATTGGTGTTGTTTATACATCTTATGGAAGATATATTTTACTCCAAATTACAGCGTTATGAGTAAGCAAAAGAAGATAAGGTAGGAGTTAGAGGAAGCATTGTTTAATCTCCATTTTTTAATGAGAAAATGAAATATCATGGGTCAGAAAATGGTTCTTAAAATAACTGAGCAATGACTTTATCTCTTCACCTGAATTCAGCATTAACTTGCAGAATCGGGTGGTTTGTCTGACACTGTAGACAAAGAGTAGGACATATTTCAAAGCTGAAGCTAGATTTCTGAAGTTGGAACTGAGCATGCGTTTGGGATTTTCTGGAATTTTAACTACTGGCTGTGGCCAACTGGGCAGTTTTCTACTATGTACTAAAGCCATGTGAGTGCCCCTCTTAGTGGGACTTACCTGACTTGGAAAGAAGTTACATTGCCTCTGGCAATGCCTTCATTTTGGTTATGTTGAGATTTCTAGTTCGACTGCATCTCTAGCAGGTTACGAGTGCTGCATTGATGACAGATTCTCAGCAAGGATGCCCATGACAGATGTCTTATTTTTTGTTTGTTTGGTTGGTTGGTTTTTTTGTAAGAGGTATCAAATAATGCATTTTTGAAGGAATGTCGACATGTATGTTTATATTCAAGCACTGAAGTCCAACAACTGAAAAAACAAATCCAAAGTTTGC
Source organism: Tetrax tetrax (assembly GCA_009806455.1). Lineage (NCBI taxonomy): Eukaryota > Metazoa > Chordata > Aves > Otidiformes > Otididae > Tetrax > Tetrax tetrax. The sequence goes on from WHYT01014300.1 coordinate 12,059, forward strand.
TACTCTAATAGGGAGGAGTATGCCTGGGGTTATTTGAATTTTCCACTCTAGAATCATAGAATGGTTTCCCATTATCCTGTTCTTCACACAGTCACTGAGTTTATCAGAATATAATTTTATTAATCCATTCTTTAGCATCAGTACTACCATAGGCATTTGTTATAGGTTAGCAAATACCTCATCTGCCAGAGATTCATTCTTTATTCTTGGCTTACACGTACTGAATTTGTTGGCTGTGCAAGGAAGATGAGTTTTTCTTTAAACAAGACACTAGCATTCTAGAGGAACAGTTCCTTTGGGTACTCTAAAAGTATCTTGTCTGTTTTATTAGCTCACTGTTTTAGCTCTTTTCTGTCTTTAGATGTTTTGACAAAGATGTCAAATCAGACAATCCTTTGCCCAGGGTGTGCCTCTTAAAACACTGTTTCCACTAACAATAATGTAGTAATGACTCTTTTTTTTTTTTTTTTTTTTTTTTTTCTTTTTTTTTTTTAATTTAAAATAATCCAATTTCTGTATGAGTGAATATGAGGTAAAGTCAGTGGAACTTAAGTATCTGCTTAAGTGCTTTTTAACAAGAGATGGGAAGAGTTGCTTAAGTACAGTGAATTAATTGGTTTTGCAAACAACTTGCAGAAATATCTGGGGAAATACAGCTGCTAGGATGTATGTTTATTTGTTAATTTTATTTTTTAGATCATACTTTTAACTTCCTTTGTTGTACAATTGTACAGTGTATTATTGACATGTTTTGTTTTTTATTTTATTCCATGGCATAGCTGCAAACACATTAGAACTTTACAGATGCTGAAGTTTCCTTCATTACGTTTTGAATTCAAAACCAGATTTTCAAGAGTTTAATTTCCCTTAAGGAGTTTTAAAATGTCAGTTTTTCCTAGGAGGCTTAGCCCAATCCGCAGTGTTTTAAATCTTGATTTTAAATGTCAACACCTATTTTAACATCAAACTGATAGCTGATCTCTGCTGGAATCATTCTCTTGGTGCTCAGCATTTCTGGAGATTGTGGCCATCAAGAGAGGGCAATGTAAGACCAAAATCAGATGTCTGTAGAGTGGATAAGAAATGTGTGTCCTGGAAGAAAAGCTTCTGAAAACAACCCATTACACTCTGAGTTGGGGGATGCCTGTAGGAACCTAATAGTAAAAATTAAGCACATACTTACGTCTGAATGAAAATGGTTCTCTTTTCTTGAGCATTGTAGCCTGAACAAGGGCTATTTACTGGAGTAGTCTTGGGGAATGTGGAGGTCTAACTCTGCTGCGAGGCACACATGCTCTAAGAAATACCTTTGTTCTACATCGGCACTGTTTAATATAAAAACATTATATGTTGTGGAAACAAGGACTGCCACTTATCACACAAATTGATAGGATACAAATACGTGCTTGTCTTTTTTTCATTATTCTCTTTCCAGAAGCTGTGAAACTCAGATTCTTTCCTGCATCTTCACTGCAAATATAATTCGTAACATTTCAAAATAAAATGTTTAGTTTTGTTCTGCTTTGTTAATACAACACCTATTTGGGAATTAAATTATAAGCCATACTTTGTATCCCGTCAGTAATGATGCAGTACTATGCCACGTTGACACTGCTGTGCTCGAGAGGAGAATTCAGTCCCAAAGCTTAAAAGTACTTAAAGAAAGATGTAATAACCTTAAAAGTTTTACTGTTACACATCTTGTTTTTAATGTAATTTATTTACCTTACTGTGGAAGAACACTATTGGAATCTAAGTGTTCAGTTCAACTTTTTTAATATTTTTAGAAGTGTCTCAGGAAAAGTAAAAAATTCTTAAAATAACAAGAAATGCTTGCTTCCCCTTGTCTTTGGTACAGCACTTCTGATTTAAGTCTTCCCTTCCTGTCACCTGTATTCCATCAAATTCCAAGCTGAATGTCAAGTTCTTAGCACCTGCTACTGGAATTGGATTTTTTAAAGACTTAGAAACTAATGTAGTAATTAAGATCATCACAAGTATCCATCAGTAGGATGTTTCTGACTTTATAGTTTCACCGCTCCCCTGAGCCAATCTGAATGCTACCACAGAGCGACTGGCATTAAGTTCTATCTGACTGAAATGTAATGATTTGGTTTTGTTGTTGGTTTTGCTTTGCTGGTTTGTTTTCAGCTCTCAGATATGATTTACAAGCTTTAGTGCCTGCATAAGGATGCAGTGGAAGTGCATGCAGAGAGTAGCATAGAAGCAATTATTTCGACAGTAGCCTAATTTTTGATAGGCTTTGAAATTTGAACTGGAAGGGTGTTGAAATTGGCCTGAGGAAGATTAGTTCTTTACGTACACTGTGGGAAGTTCATTCTTAGATCTGCTTCAAATACGTGCCTTAAATTTAAAAAGTTGTTTACATGTTGTTTATTGTTACTTCAATAGAATTGTAGAAGCATCATGGCTAAACTTGATGAAAATTGCCAATTTTTGAGAAAACTAGAGTGCTTTGTGGCTGGAGTGTTATTCTGAACTTTGAAGGAAGACACATGAAACAGATTACAAAGCTTTTTGTGAAACTCCTTATTACATCTGGACTTTAGGAACTCACTGTGGAAGTTCTAACTGGAATTTATAAAACCTAATTGACAGTTAATGTGTGAGGGCTATATTTGTAATTTTGACGCTAGCAGCTGAGACCCAAAATTATGATTCAGAAATAAATCTACTGCTTGTACCCGTAAAGTGCGCAGGAAAAATGTCTAAATCAAAACTTTATTTAGGATTTTTTTTTTGTTAAGATTTGCATATCTGTTATCGTTTTTGTAAATCTCTTGCAGGGTTTGTAAACAAGCTTTAGGATTAGTAAATCCATTTGGACAATATTTGCTGAAAATTTAAGGGATACGCGTCACTTGACTCTTAAGGAAGTATATCTTTTAGTAATTCCTAAAAATATTTTGGCATTTTAGTGTTGGCAGTATTCATGGTCAGTTAATGAAAAGCAAACTCTGAGAAGGCAGATTTGGATCTCCCGATGTAGTTAAGTAACCATTTGGATTGATTACCATTAATAAACTTGTTTCATAATGCAGGTTTGTGTTGCTCAGTACCTAAAGAAAAATTGGTTGCTCTGTGTTTAAGAAAGCCCTGCTTTAGAGTTAAATCAAACCACAAATCTGGTCACACTTCAATTGTAGAGTGGTTTGCTATTTAGTTACTCAGGCTCTATGTTTTTGTTGATATTCATTTTTTTGCAAACTGTGTTGCTTACCACAAGCTATGGTTAAATGATCACAGTTTATTTAATTGGGGAAATATGAAAGACAAATCAATATCAGGTTTTTAACAGACAGCTGTATGCTCAAAGGTGTGTTGTTTTGGCTTAAATGGCACTGACAGCTAATTATTTTCTACAGCCAGTTTATCAGATAGAAAGAAGAGATTACCCTAAATAGTTATTTAAAGTTTTTTTCCTGTTCTGTTTTGGGTAGCCGAGAAGAGGACTGTAACCAGAAGGACTTTGTTCATGTAGATGCCTTCTGCTATGTTTTTTCCTAAGACTTTTCACAAGTCTGGAAAAGGAGTGCCGATGAGTTTTGAGCCAGCTTTATGAAGTCTCATGATTTATAAGCTGGGTACCCCAGCAGTACACAGTACCTGTTTAATAATTGGCTCTAGAAATATGTTTGGTCTAAATGTCAGCATTAACAAGCTGTTACAAAACAAGAGCTGAACTCTTTGTGAGAAACAGACTTTCTCTCTACCACTACCTTTTATTTAAAATGGCAGCAAAATGAAATATAGTTTGCTTACCACCTGATAACACCACATTACATGAGGTGACACCACATTCATTGGGAGCATGGGACACAGTGCTTAAAAGTTGAGGGGTGAGTTGAGGGGTCTGGAGCACAGGCCTTATGAGGAGCGGCTGAGGGACCTGGGATTGTTCAGTCTGGAGAAGAGGAGGCTCAGGGGAGACCTTATAGCTCTCTATAACTTCCTGAAGGGAGGTTGTGGTGAGCTAGGGGTCGGCCTTTTCTCTCGTGTAGACAGTGATAGAACTAGAGGCAATGGTTGCAAGCTGCGCCAGGGGAGATTCCGGCTGGACATTAGGAAATACTACTTCTCGGAAAGGGTAGTCAGGCACTGGAATGCACTGCCCAGGGAGGCGGTGGAGTGACCAACCATGGGGTGTTCAAGAAACGTTTGGATGTTGTGTTGAGGGATATGATTTAGCTGAGAAGTATTGGTGATGGTTGGACTGGATAATCTTTTAGGTCTTTTCCAATCATGATAATTCTGTGATTCTGTGAAGTTCCTTGAAATGGCTGTGTCCCTCTTTGGCTCGCTCATGTGAGCTGCCGCCTTAAAGGAAGAGCCGTGGTCCTAGAGCAGTGCTCTGATCTCAAGCGATCAATATTTTGTATTTTGACATTTTAAAAAAAATTTCAACTATCTCAAATATTAACAGTTGCCATTCCTAACAGCAATGTTATAATAAAAAAGACAACATCATAATGAGTAAGAGATTGTAAAATTATATGAGCGCATTAAAACAGGTCTGTCTCTTAGATACAGTGTGCTGTTTAGCTACTATTGCAAATACAATACCAACATAGCTACATGAAAGAAAGTGAATATGGGAAGTATATCTTTACTACATGATTGGAAAGAAAGAAGTAAATTTGAATATAAATGAACATGGCCTGCGGAAAAACCTGAGAGAAATAACCAGAATTTTGGAATTGTAATCATTTTCATACAGGGAAGAAATGCTTTAAGATTGAACGTGAGGCCTGTTCTCCCTGGCCAATTCAAATTTGAATACTATTTGTCTTTTGTGAAACTGTAATCCTAAAGAAACTACTACTCAGCTAAGAAAATGACACATAAAGAGAAATACAAGTTGGAATTATTGACTGAACACCTTTATATAGCACAATTTGATTTGAGGGTAACAGCAGGGTGAGGTTAGGCCTTTATATAAATATTGTCCTGTCTAAAAGTGATTAAGAAAATGGGGCCACATAAAGATTCTTCTTTAACTGACATACATGACGTTTTTCAGAACGTGGTGTTGCAGCCAGTGCAATCCTTTTGATTGACATATCTAAGGAAAATTTTAAGCTTTTTTCTTCCTTTTTTCTTGAGATAAACTGAACAAACTTGCAGCTGACAGGAGCGTCACGTGAGATCCCAATGAGACAAAGAGAATTAAACATTTCTTTTTATGCTGAAGTACTAAAACCATAATGACATTATATATCATAATTTCCAAAACAATATAAAATTACAAAAACCTGCTTATAACTCAATAGGTATTTGCATAATGTGTGGGACTGAATGCTGAATGTTGAGGATATGAGTTAATAAAAACTTTTCTGACTCCTCTCTTTTTTTCTATTTTCCACACCAAGCTGGGAATCTTTAATTTGTATTCCTGTTATCTTGCAGAAAAAAAAAATCTCTGTCCACAGTAAGATCTAACAGGACAGCAAGAAACTTTTTTCTAATTATTTCCTAAGTAATAATTTTTTTTTTCCTAGATAAAGTGTATTACAGATATTTGTTCAAGTACTTTTCTAAACCAGCTTATCTTAGAAACTGTGTGTTCGAAATGCTTCATTTACATCACTACATTTGAAGTAGAGCATTATCCTAAAATTAGTAAGTTATTTGCTGTTATTTGCTAAATCAATCAAACCCACATAAAATAGCTAAATGTGGGGGGAAAAAAAAAGTAAATTAAATATTAATTGGATTTTGTTAAAGTAAGCAGTTAAAAAATAGTCAAAATTAAGAATTTCATTTACTTTATAACTTTAAAACATCCTTCACTGGAAGAATTTTTATGTTTAAACTTTTGAAAAAATCAACAGAAATTATAGATAATTTCTTTTCAAAATTTCACATATTGTATTTCACTGGCAATGCAATGTTGAGATGATTTTTAGTTACCCCATTAAGCATATTGCTGTATTTCTTTGAAAGACTCTTGTTCCACTGATTTTTCTGTTGAAAATTGGATCACTTCTGCTTATGTCTAGAGATCTGAAGGGATGTAACTCCATACAGAAATATTACTGCATTCTTCTCTACTGTATTAGAAGTAAACAAGCTCACAAAACAGTCATTCAAGAGAAGAAGAGAACAAGAGTATGCTAGTATTTGTCTTGATTATGAACTTTCCAAGTACTTCTAAACATGAATGCCAAACCCCATAAAAATGCATACATCTGTGCAGAGTATCTCCAAAACAAGATAGTGTTTGACCTGCACTACACAATTACCTGTTAGAGCACTTTCTCATCACACCTGTGAAAAAACACAGAATGGGAAACAATGTGATAATGTCGTAACAACCATTTTTGTAGTATGGACCATGTTTATGGATGCTGCCACATCAAATAATACAGTATCACTCTATAACATATTTGATTACAGTCTACCTCAGAGAGCATTTTTTTTTTCCAAATTACAATGTGTAGTTAACAGATAAGATGAATTTTTAATGAAATAATTCCATTTAGAATCTTGTTTCTGTTTATCTGGGATATTTTTTAATTAATGTGTGTTTGCTGGGGAAGGCCAAAGATACTCTAGAGCCATTTGCTTTTCTTAGTGAAATTAAAGTAAACAAAAATAAATCTTAAGATACTTGGGGTGCAGTCGATGTCCAAATCTACAGCAAGTGCTTTTATCTCATCATACTGTTAGAGTTATATCGACACTCTCATTGATGAGCCATCAGAGAAAAGATTCAGCATCTTTTTTTTTTAAAAGCAAAACTCTACCCATGCCTGGAACATGTTTTTTTTCTCCCGTTCATGCCTCCTGACAGGCTCTGCTGTCATCGGTTTTCCAGACCACATTGCGGGAGAGTGAAGGTACTGGGCTGATGCACTTCAGCCCACATGAGCGTACCGTTGGAGATGTGTCCTTTGAGTTGGGAGGCCTTGACTTTTGACTTACTCAGCAGTCACATACTGACAAGAGAACTTGTTTTCTTGCTTGCTGGAGAAAACAGGTTCTAACATTGGCAGAAGCACCCAAATTCTGACAGGCTTCGGACAGTTGTGTTGTAATTATGTAAGGGAAGACAAGTAGCTACATGGGCACATTTTTAAGAACTGAGCTCTAGTTCCAAAACAAAGAGCTATAAATCTGTGTCCTGTTTAATATCTTATGCATTCCACCTGTCCAGAAACACATGATATGTTAGTGGTAACAATTTACTTCTCATCTTCCATTTTTGTGTGTGATAAATTGCTGGTAGGTTTTCCTTCCTTAATGGATTTTTACAAGCAGAAGAGATCAATACTTAAAAATGTATACAAAGTTTTAAAAATGGCAAGCCCTTAAAAAAAAATTAAGAGTGCATAAAGTCGTTTCCTAATATATTCACCAGTAGTGAAGTGATGCTATTTATGGGCATTTCTCTTTGTAACTCTGCCTGTCCCAGGTCTCTAGGGGAAAGTGAAGCTGAAGACTAGGAGTGATTTCTGCGCAGGACTTGAATGTGGTCATTTTGGTTTGGTTTATGTTGATGGAGCCCTGCTAACTGACAGATTCTAGTCTTGAGCACAGACCTAGTATTCCCAAATGGCCAGAGCTAAGACACTGAACTTAAGTGAGTTTGTATATGGTCTTTCTACCAACTTTTGAGTTTTATTTGAACGCATGAAGTGATTCAAGCTGTTTGGAGAGAAGGTAACCAAAGTTTAGTACCGACAGATGAAAATATAAATGACTTTGAGAGTCCTTTTTAGTTCATTGGAATCTTTATTAGAAAAAAAAAAAAAATTAGTGACCATTTCTTCTGCACAATCTTTGCTTGAACTTTTTCAAACTACTTGAACTTAAGCAAAGCCACTTATGCCCACACTTTTTATTTTGGGGGTGTATGATTTGCCTGCATTCTCCAGACAACAGAACAAAGCAAAGCTTTGTAGTATATACTGTGGTAAAATTCTGTAGTCTCCTCTGATGCCTACCTGTGTTTCTTGGACTATTTTTACCGTATTATCTGTAGTTCTAGTGGACTTTCAAGCTTCCATTCTTATACAACCACTTGGATCTTAAAAATTATTAAACTGACTTTGAGAATGAAAAACTAGTAACTTTGAAATTACTATCTGTTCCAGAAATTTTAGCTTTCATAATGTCTCAAAGGGCAGGAGAACTAGAAATCTTGATTTTAGAGGTCATGCTGGAAACACTTAAGATGATCTTGAGTCACATAGTTATAATAGAAACATTTTTGATGCTAAGAAATAAGCTCTTGCTCACTTTCTCTCAATTTGGCTGGTTTACTCTTTAGTCCACTGAGACTGAGTTGTGTTGCTTTTTTTTTTGCAAAGCTTGGCATTTTTTTGGTAATTAAGAGAAAAATGAGAAACACATCCTTTACACTGCTAAACAGCAACGGTAATATGTTTATATTTTTTTATAAAATGTATTGAACTGCCAAATCCAAAGCGCATTGAAACTGAATGCAGATTGATAGCAATAGTATATAATTAGGCTTTGACCCTTTTTTTTTTAACCTCTGTATGGTAAATAAGGTGAGTGAAGGGATGACAATATCAGAGCTGAGGTAAGAGCTAAGGTTGCCTGGTGCCCACTCACATCTTTGAGCCAGAAGTTGTTTTTGAAAGATTTTTCTGAAGGTCGAGTTCCATTTTGAGAAGTGACTGATGGTACTGGTAGATAAGCGGTGTGGGATCTTGCAGTTTGCTGACTCTCTCTCTTTAAGTTTTTAGCTTTTTTTTAGTACCTGCCATTTAACCTCAGGTGTGGAAACATGTACTGCAGTTAACATCTCCAGCGGCCCAAGTAGATTCTTCTTAGCAGACTAAAAGCCAAAATTAATTCTTGAAATGTTTTAAGATGCTTTTTAAAGTCATGTTTCTGTCATGCTGTCTTTAATCAATAAGACGAAAGAGACAAGACTGTATGTTAGGAGTTCTGCTGATCTTGAGTGTTTAAGATAAGGCTTGTACACAATGTAGGTGACTACACATAGTTCTTTTAATTTGCATCAGTTAGACATACTTTGTGACGTACCATGCTACTGACTATCTTTTCCCTCAAATATAAAATCAGAACAGAAATAAAATATTATGCATGAGATACTACAAATCATTACAATAGCTCATGCTAATTGAAATTAGATTTCAGGACATGTGAATTACTGCTACTTGTTAGCTTAAAATAAAGGACTTGGAGGTCATTCAGTCCATTCCTGCCAGTACAGGACGCTTATTTTCTTTCTAGGTTGTACTGAACTATAAAAGAGAAAGGTCTTTTGCCGCTTTGCTTGATAAACTGTTCCACAATCCAGAATGACTACTCACCAAGTTTTTTCCTTCTCTTATTCAACAAAAATAGTTTTTCCTTATTTATGTTATTTTACTTTTGGTTGTTTCTTTTAATTTTTATTTGGAAACTTGAATTTCCTGTAACTACTGTGTTTTTAATTCCTGTGGTAAAAGAATCCTTTATTTTGAGATCAAAGACTTCTGATATATATTTGCACTTTTATTATAAGCTACAGAATGATAACTGAATGAATAGGGTGAAGGCTCTTTTAGACTAGCAAGACTGTCAATTAAAAAGGCTTTTTTCATTACTTGCAGCATAGCCTATTCCTTTTGTGTTAAATATGGCTTATATTATAATTGAAGATTAATAATCACTAATAGCTACTGGGCTTGTTTAATGTAATATTCTGCACAAATAAAACCCTCTGCTTAGATGGTACTGGTCGTCTCCTTCATCTCCTCTTTTGCAAATCTCAGTTGTTACTTGAACAGAATAAGCAGAAAAAGCAATAAACTTGACTGAAGTCATATTGTTAAACCTCTGTCTCTGGGACGTGTGGTTTTTGTGCAGGGGAATGCTGGAGGACTGAAGATACAAAAAAAAAATATTACCAAAATCACAATAATATTCTGGTCAAATCTAATACTGTTTCTAGTGTCTGCTATTCTCAGTATGAAAGCTTTAAACATTTGAGAATGGACAGACATGGAGATGCCAACATGCTGTCTCTTGGGGCATCCCTCCAGATGGTGGACTGTTCCACTCAGCGGTGCACAAATAGCAACTCCTAGAAACCACAAGATGTAGAGTGTCATTTCAATTTTCCTGTTTCAGATATTTTAAGAGGTTAGTATTCCTAATGTGAAGTGGAGTTTAAAAGGTGTTTAAAAACTTCCAGTTTATTACTTGTTTCTTGCTGCTTTTCACTAAGTCAATTCCAAAATCTGTCTTTTTCATTAGATTTATAAGTGAAAACTTTATTTATTTATTTATTTTAAACCCAGTATCAAATACGCATTCTGATCAGTTCCTCACCCCAGAAATGCCCTGTGTCTTTATTAATAGATGAGGCTTGGATGAAAATATTGTTAATTATGGTTCAGAAGCTGTTACAGCATTATGGTATACCCAGGAGATCAGAACAGTTTCTGTGGGGCTTTTTAGTTTTTCTGAATATATAAATTAAAAACTTTAAGATGTGATTTGTTTTTTTGATGTACAATCTAGACAGTGCAAAATGTTCTAGAAATTTCACTCTCATATCAAAACTCTTGAAAATTATTTACATTTAGTTTAAAACTATTCAAAGTACTTCAAATGACCATACCCATTGTCTTTCTACTGCAGGGGGGCAAAAAATAAAATTCTTAGAGTCTACAAAGTCTTAATTTATTTTTAGATCTGAAAATCTAATTTTATCTATAATTGCATCTGTCTTCAGATGCATACAGAACTTTTGAGATGAGTTTTTCTCTAATCTAGGTATGCGAGTACACACACGTGTATGCATATATCGCTTTGGATGCTGTCAGCACTCCCACTGATTTGTTCACTATATATCAATGCCGTATTCTGCAGTACTTTTCCAGTTTCAGGGACAATTTATTTTGAATTTTACATAGTATGGGGAAATTATGCTGAGTACACACTGATTACAGTATGCTGAAGGACATGAAGTATTTTCCTCTGAGACATTTTCATTCTATAGTATTTCTACAAATCCATCCTTTTCTCCCTGGCCTCGTGATCAAACCACTTGCCTGCATTATAATCTTCTCTTGTCTTGGCAGATTTGCCTTGCAAGTCTTTTTTTTTCCTGCAATCTATCTATAGTGTTGTTGCCAAAATTATCTTCCTTAGCTGTCCTTTTAATCTTGTCATCTTCTCTTTTAGAAATTCCCCAAGCTCCAGTTTATGTTGTGCAGCAAATTCCAACTTGTTTTTCTAAATCTTTTGTCTTTTTCAAACCCCTTCTCTTCCACTCTTCAATCTCTTCAACAACGTCCCTTTCATCATCATCTTCCAGTATGGTCATCAGATCTCCATCCTTATTATTACCTGTGAGACAAAACTTGTCTCCATGTCTATTTGCCCATGCTGAGATCTCTGGTGATGAACTAATTTGTTCTAGAAGGTTAATCTAAAACTAAAGACAAATAAGCATTCAGCTAAGCCAAGACAAAAGCTATGGAATTAATAGCAAGACCAGAAGCTGACAAAAATATGATGCTTACTGAAAGGTGAGTCCTGAGCTTTGAGTTATTCTTACAACAAGGTTTGTTAGATAGTCTGAGGTAGCCTGTGCCTTTCATATGCCATCTCCCCACTTCTTTAATTCTATCAGATAAGCTTAAGGTAGGGGACAAGCCTTTTGGATCGGATGTCTTTTGAATTGTTTTCTGAGACATGTAATCTATTTTTGGTGGTTAGACGGTGATGATGATTATGAATAATAAGAGGTAAACATTGAATTTTTTTTTTTTTCATTTTCTTATCTGCTGTCATTTAAGCAAGTAATAACTTTTCTTGCAGTATTGGAAGATTGTACACTTTTAAAATGTGCTTCTCTATTTCATATTTGGTGTTGCTATTGTATCACACTGCCTTTATCATTTTAATACAGAGCCCACATATAGATAGGGTGCAATGGAATGAAATGGCCATCATAATTTGACTATCTGAGTAACAGGTGTATTATTACAGCCCCATACATGGTAGTAAATCTCAATTTTACCTTCAGATAGTTTGAGTTTAATTGCTAGGGTGCCTTAAGAATTTTGAGGGCCATTCTATAGCACAGGACAGTCTTCTGAATTTTATTTCTCTCTTTATATAAATTTTCTGTGATGAGAAACATTATTTGTTAGGTCTTTATTCATTGTTGTTCATGGACAAGTTTGAAAGGTGAGGGAGTTTCTTTTTGAGGTAAATTGGTAGCCTCAGGAGCATGTCAGCTAATTATAAAATACTTCAGTAGGCTCATCAAAGTGACCTGAGATTCCCTAAGGCTCAACGAGTTTGTCAGACTTGGCATTTTCCCCAAGCCTGCGGGGAGCTTGCTCAGTCCCAAACCTATTCATCTTTAATTAATGTTTTCTTTTTAAAATAAAACAACCAATCTTCCCCCTCCTTTATTTGTTAAGTTATACTATTTAATTACAAGAGGAGGTATGAGATGTCCTTTTGAGATTAAAATTTCAAATTATTAATGTAAGTCAAGTGATTCCTACTTATTCTATGTATCTTGCACAGTATACATTGAAGATTGAGTATTCTGATTTGAAAAGTACTGTGAAAAATGCACAGAAATTGCATCTTGAAATTAAGATACCAGTAAGAAGCTTAACTACCTCTCTGGCTTGGTAACTACCATGTGAGCATATCCAAGAACAGAATGTAACCCTCGTTGAGGTAATGGCCTAACAAGGAAATTGAGTCTCTTTGTGGGTACTGCAGTATGCCTGGTGTCTGGGGGTAGCCTCAGTGTATTACCCGTCTGATTCTCCCCTGCTGAAGTGGAACGTGTCTGTTAATGTTTATGGCTCTTTTCTTTGAGCTATATACTGCAGAACTGTGTCTTTTCAGCTTGCCTTGGATCCTCAGCACTGTGGTTCACTAGTGTCTCTCCCTCAGGGCTAGTTTGTCATGTTTAATGAACTGTCAGTGCTCCAGTCCTCACTGATGAGGGTGACCTAACTGGAAAAATTTGAGGTACCTTTGCAACAAGAGGTGGCAAGAGAGTAAAGAACAGTATTTCTTTCTGTAACCATTAAATATCTCAGCCTTCCTGAGTTTGAGAGGATGGGAAGTATTTAATATGTAATATTCTCTTGAATTTTTTTTTGTGCTTATTCTGTATAGTCTGTGCTGAATTGACTCTCCAGGTTGTCCAAGATCTTCAAGGAACCATCGCCTCAACCCCTCACTGACACTTTTCTTTGGGTTCTTCAGCTCCTTTTTCTTACACCCATTGTTTCTGGTTCTCCTCAAATCTTGGGGATACATGAGGAAAAATAAAAAAAAAAAATGTATTGTCACAATAATGGAAGAAAAAGAATAATGAACATCAAGGAGAATGACTGTTAGGTACTGAAGCAGATTATATGCATTATTTTAATTAAGAGTGCCTAATAGTACATATGATTTCCTTTGAATAATAATTGCATGCTGATGAAGTGTGATTAGAGACGGTTTTTTTACGAGTTCAATTAAATCAAATCCATTTCTGTAAAAGGGGAGTGATTAAAAAGATGATATCAAGGTCTAAACTGAAAGCTGTGGTTGAAGCTTCCTATTGCAGATTTCTTTATTATTGCACTCTTCTGATGACTATTATCTAGTTTTTAACAATGCCACAAGTTTCAGACTGAGTCCTTCAGATCCAGCAGAAGAAGTGGCTTTGCAGATCAAATAGAAACTTAGCAAGTACTTGCATGTCCTTGAACGTATGGTCCTGGGATTGGTCCTAATTCAGGAAGGTTCTTGGTTCGTGCATGTAACTTGGAGCGTATGAGAGCATACTTTGATTAATTAGGACTGTAAGACAACATACTGTTTGCTAGGCTGATCTGTATTTCTGTAGAGTGCTTGTGAACCTGGCTGATTAAATGCAGGCTGCACTGCTGCTTATTTTATCTGCTAGTCATTACTGTCTGACTTGCAAGGCTCATAGACCGGCAGGACCCAGCCAACTGTCTGGCAGCTGTTAACAAAATTATCAATTATCTTGCTGGGTCCTATAATCTTGTGCTTTGATTATCCTGTGTCGTGAGTAAGGAGGGCTGGTTGCGCTAACATCCTGATTGGAGTCTTAAACACTTACATAAGTCAGGGAAAGGCACTGATATTCATTAACTGGTAGCAAACACAATGAAGGCCTTTAGTAGCCTGGAAGAGCGTGATGTCCAAGCTGTTAATCGCAGCATTCTGTGTTTTCATACCAGTACACAGGAATCTACACTGATATATTTTTTTTGTTATTCTGAGATGATATTTGCCTATCTTTACTTTAAACTTTCCTTTATGGCTTAAACCAGAAAACATACTTAAGATTTCTTATCCTAAAACATGTGCACTGTTAGCTAGCTGCATGTTTTATCCTTTGAATGTCTGTATTAAACATGGAAATAAAGGGAAAAAAAATAAGCTATGTAGTTTTGATTTAAGGTAGTGAAGATCTGTACAAGATGTGATTTCTGTTCATGATCGTTGTCATTAGAGATCTTTGCCTCTGATATGTGGAAATAATTTTTGCTTCATATTTTATCCTATGCTTCTCTTTCTTCCACAACAATAGCTGAATCCATTTCCTCAGGACTGCCTGTAACCAGCTTCAGGCAGTTAACATTGCTTCTTTAAAGAGGATCTAGCATGGTTTCCCCCTCCTCCTGCTATACCTGAAGAGAGTCAGAGAATGAAAGCATTTTAAAGGTCACTTTCTATGCAGTAAGGGCATCTTTGTTTATGGGAATGGTGTATGCAAATCGTTCAGCTTTAAAGCAAAATTTTCTATATTTGTCACTCTCCAAGTCTGCAGCTGGTAACCAGAGCAACCTGGCTTTAAAGTTGGAGATAAAAAAGAATTATCACTAGAACTAACTTTTAAAGTTCTTTTTAAGAAATCTAGTGTGAGGGTTTGTAGTGATGTAAAGATTTCGATTGTTGTGATGTGGCCACTCAGAGCTCATGAAGTGCAGAAGAGCATTCTGTTACATCCTTTGGCACGCTCATAACTATGCGCGCTATGGAAAAGTCTCAGTGACTAACTTTTTTTTTTTTTTTTAACAAGACGCTTGAATCTAGCCACCCTTCTAGAAGTTAATCCGACACTTTCACATAAGAAACTGTGCTTGAGAGTTAACTTCACGGCTTCCTGTGTAAGCGTTAACCCTGTGTATTCTGCACAGACATAGGGTTGCTCTGCCTCTGTCCCAAACCAACCCAGTGGAGTACAAGTTCATTTACACAGTGCCAGGCCTAACTCATTAAAGTTGAGTTAATAATGCCTGTTCTCTGCTGCTGCCTTAACAAGGGCAGGAAAACTGCCACAATGGGCCAGACATCAGCCAGGTTCTCAGGCTCTGACGGTGTATATTTATGTATTTTATTTTAATATCATTTACAATGTAGGAATTTCTCCATGTACACAGAAAACAAAGCAGAGATAAGTATGAGTTTCTTTTTCTGTGCAAGTAATTGAAAGCAGTGGGATGAATGATCCCTCCCAGCTGTGAATCATATCTATAGAAAACATACTTTTGCTACTCTGTTGGCCAACAAATTATATTTTGAGCAGACTAATCATTTAAGAAAATACTTTGGACTTTAATTTCTCGGTGCTTCAGAATCTCATCACGAGCCATGTAGGAAGTGAACATGTACGTAGAGATGATCTGTACTCCAGACTGAGTGACTCAAGCTAGCAGAATTCTGGCGTGTCTTCATATGTAACTTTTGGGACGCCTCATGCTGCGTGCCACGGCAATACAAGTAGTTAAGTGTTGTTTGCTGTGCAGGGGCTTCCTGCAAAGAGGGAGAATTCATGTCTTGTTCACTAGCAGTTTGACTTCCTAATCAGTATTTTCTATACAGAGAGTAAAGAAAACAACATTAAATTATAGAGGGGGGTATTGCAATACGTTTTTAAATATTTGTAAGACCTCATACTTTCCTTGATCAGAAGAGCTCTCTGTTGCAAATTGCTATGCTCTAGTTCACCTGCTGTAGCCGTAGCCTCATCGTACTCTTTTCTCAGAGAGCCCTCTACTGACCTGAAATATAGTATGTTCAATTGAGTATCAGATGCCCCAAAACATCGTTTGACCTGTAGTGTAAATACATGCCCTGCTGCTAAGGCAGGTTTCAGTAAGAACAAAACCACATACCGTACTACTGAATTTTTGAATAGTTCTGAATTTTCAAAAGTTGTTAGCTTTAGTGCAAAGCAAACATGTTTGTGACCGGATTTCTATTTGTGTGATCGAGGGAGTATGGTTCTTCAGAAAAATAGAGGGTCAAAGAACTGGCTGTTTTCTCATGCTTCAGTCTCAGGCTTTTCTTGTATGAGTCAGTTAACGTTTTTGGGTGGTTATGAATATCAGAAAAACAGCTGTGTAGACTGATTATGCAGGACATTTTTCTACAGTAAATTGAGATCCCGGTATTAAAAACGCTTATTAATTTATCTTGAGTCTCATGACTACTGCCATTCATCCAGTAATACTAGGTACTGAAATTATGTTATTGCCAGGGAATCACAGATTTCATTTAAATAGACTCAATTTCTCATGCTTAATTAAAAAAAAAAAAACAACAAAAAACTGATAACATGAAGAAAGTCACAAGGCAGGAGGAGGGCAGGGGAAAACCAGCAGAAAGCAAATTCAAGAAATTTGCCTGTATTATCAAAAATTTTTCTTTCATTTTGCAGGGTGGAGAGGTTGGGGAAGGCTGATTATTTTAACATTTGAAATTGCCGATGTTGTGATTCCGAGAGGGAATCTTGTTCCTTATTTGTTCTTTATTTACGTGACTGTGGACACTGAAACCATTGTTCATATTTGGGTTAATACTGAATGATCTCAGCAAATCACTCTGATCATCAGTACATGTGGACAGAGAGACCCCTTGATGCAACGAGATGGACACCTGCGATTAGACTGTGCAGCAGCCATCCACAACAGTTAAACCTTTTCATTCACCTTTACAAGAAAAAAAAAGAAAAAAGTGTTATTTTCAACACACTGTTATTGATCACCCTAAACAGAGCAGTATCTTTCCATGCTCTTTCCTCTTCCATGAACCCCACGGATGTGTGAAGGGAGAGGTGCAAGGTGTGAGGGCAAATGTGACTCAAAAAAAAAAAAAAAAAAAAATGTCAAAGGAGACTCAGAGTTCAAATGAGTGAACTGCCCAGTGTCACAGGCTGATCAATTACAGGGATTGTTTGACTCTTACATGCTGAGGTCTGCTCAATCTATAGTTGGGTATCTACACAGGTTTACTACACTACCTTGTTACATTCTCTGCTTTCTAGTACAAGTTGTCACGGTCTTGGTAGATTAGCTGCCGCGTGTATGCTAGTTTTCTCTAAAAGTGCACAGGTATCAGTAAGGTAAAGTGTTGTTAATGTTCATAGAATAAAATTACATAATAAAAGCCTGAAAATTATGGAATGCAGGAAACAAGACAAAGTATTTTGCAGAGTATATGGCTTGAAATATAAAGGAGTTGCCGCTGCGCAGTTCAAGTTTCAAGTAGCTGTGTCTCATTCATTCCAGCAGGTAAAATTGGAATACTGCACTACTAAGGAGCAGTGTTCACAAAAGGATAAACGTGGCAGTTTACCTGATTTTTTTAAGTTATGTTGTTTGTAACTTAGCATAGGAAGAGATCTGAGATGTCTTTAGATTTTAGCACTCTTAATGAAACTAAAAATGTCCTAAAGGCTCAACACTTACACCCACTGAGGTTTACACAGTGCACAGGCTAGGTATAGCATGCAGTTTCAAATTTCAGTAGACGTAAAAAAAAAAAAAAAAAAAACCACCCAAAATTGACGTGTGAACTTCTGTCTTAAAAAAACCTGCCTGCACACTACATGCTGATGTTTATTCTAGCAGATTGATCTCTATCATGCATAATATTTTGATATCTTCATATCCACTGAATATGTTTTAATTTTATTCATCTTACAAATTTCTCACCATGTGACAGAATGGAAGATGGGTTGCCATGCCTGTGTTGTCTGACAAGCCAGATAACATTTAAGATGTGTCCCTGCAAGATGCGATCAATAACTGCATGCCCCAAAAGCAGAACTGAATCTGTATAAAAAAAGACTTGAGTGGAGCCTTTCATGTTTTTGTATTCTGGATTTTAAGTATTTATTTTTAAAAAAAAAAAAAAATTTGCCTGCTAATAGATGTGCCTTGAGTTGTTAGTAGGCAGCTTGCATATTTGAGGAACCAAGTTTCCGTGAAAACTGAGTTTAACTCACTGAAAAAACAGGTGTGGCACCAAAAATGAATTTCTGTGATGAATTCCCTCTCAACTCCATTTTAGTTAGGTTCCATATCTACATTGTAAAACAGCTAAAAAGAGAAAAGATATTTATAATTGACTTAGATTAACCTATTCTGTGCATTTAATCCACTTTTTTTTTTTTTTTTTTTTTTTTTTTGGTCACAATCTCTTGGAGAGTGGTGCAGATCCATGCACTGCATGCAGTCCCTGAGAGCTGACTTCTGTAGTGAAATTAAGTTCATAGGTTGAACAATTGCAAGAAGACGGTTCCTGGGTGAGTAGGTTATAACACTTTGGAAGAGAGAAGAACCTACGGCTTCATTTGGGATGTGTCATGTGATACGGAATAATCTTTAGCACCAGCACTTCTGGAAGTCTGTGGGTTTTTTTAGCTTTTGGGATCTGTATGGTGTCAGGGACGTAAAGGCAGGGACGGTAGTTATTTCCTTCTTACAAAGATGTTTACACTGCAAGGTTGAAGACCTTGAAAAAACATTACCTTGGTATAAACCTATCTTGAATATTCGGATTTATTTTGCAATGTACAGTATAAATCTCCAATTATTTTTATGTTTTATATTAATATTTATTTCTAAAGTAATTGGAAGTTCATTAAATATGTTTTAGTTCACTGAAGAATACCCCTCCCAAAGCCAAGTGCAGTGGAAACATTATTCATTATTTTTTCATTTTAAATTTTATAAGAAAAGCGTGTCAGAATCAGTTAGCATTTGAACTATAAATTTTTTCTTTGATCTTGATAATTTTGCAAGTGTTCCATGAATTATTGTGTGTATTGTGTGTGTATTATTATGTGTAAATGTTATTTGAGAAGTTGTCATTAGTGTTATAACCAGTTTAGTGTGGGAATAGAATCAATTATTCTGCTTTAACATTTCACTTTATGAGAAAATTGTTGTCTTTACTCTTTGCTAAGTTGTTCTTGCATTTAATAATTCAATAGTCAGTCTGAACCATTTTTCAACTGGGAAAAGGGAGCAGAAGCTTGTCTTTATTTTCCATGTATATTCTATGTTGCACTCAAGGGAATGGTATATCCAAAAATAAGTCTATAAATAAGAAATCAGTAGCCTGTTCTGTCTTACTGCATTATGTGGGTTTGATACATGCTTCTGCAGCATTATTACTTACTCTGTTCAGATCAATGCTCTGAGCTTTCCTTTATGTGATTGATTTCTTCCAGATTAGCCTACGAAGTACGTGATTTAATAAACACAGTTGTTACCTGTTTACTAACACCAACATATCTGCAGTATTGCATACAGAGATACTGGAAATTTTCCAAAATGCTTCAGTTAGTTGTAAGATTTTGATGGTGTAACTTTATTTGAATAGGAAAGAGAAAGCAACTTTAGTCATGCGTAGTCAAAAGTGAAATAAAATTGCTTGTAGGAAATGGAAATAAGGCAAGAATTTATAAAAATCAAACCAGATTCTGTAGGAGATAATGATGAAAAAGAAAAGTGCTTACTCGGGTATTCTTTTTCATGCTGCTTTCCTACCTCAGAAAAGAAGCATTTTTTCATATTTTTGTGTTCTTAGGCATTGTAGTAACAGATTGAAAAGTATTAGTAGCACTGTATGGCTGTTCACAACCCTTCGTAAAATATACCTATGAATAATGTATCTTGCACCACCTTTAGTGAAGGTTTTTGAAGAAATGGGTGTCAGGAGAGAACTCAAACGTTTGTTGTGATATAGTACCGTTTAGGATTCAGTGAGTTTGGGCTCCATATAGAATGTCTCCTCTTTAATCGGATGTGATTTCATTGCCATGGTTGCTTTTCCATAGGTTGTTAATGTTTTGAGCAGCTATGTCTTGAAATAGTTTCATGCAGGACAAGGAGGGATTTTGCATGGCATTTGGACATTAAGAACCAGATTTTTACAGTTGCTTGCAGCTAGATTGTATAAACCTGTTTTGGATTCAGTTTTGTACAGATTTCTGGTTGCTCTAACAAGTTGTTTTTGTTTTTTTTTTTTTAATTTCTACACTACCTCTCTGATATTCGTAAGACCGATGTTTTCTAGTGCTTTTCAACCCAGAGACTTTAGTGTATAATCACTGATCAGAGAACATAATGGCCTTCCAGCATTAATAGCCCATGCACTTGAGAAGTTTGGAGAAAAGCTTCATGAAAGGTTACTGTTTAATATTTTAACACAGATGTCCAAACGCAGTATTTTTCATCTTCCTTCAAGTTCACTCTTAGCTCTGTTTTTTTCTGATAACAGCCTGCAATGTTGTTATACCTTCTTATTTGTTTCTCACTGTATTTATGGTAGGCTTTTTTTTTTCTTCATGCCTTTTGCAGTATTGTATTCTCTGGAGGTAAATCGCAGTGGCCTCACAGTATGTCTCTGCTCAGATGTAGGCGGCAGCCTGATATACAGCGCATTCCCTCCATCTCTGTACCCAAATCAGTCTGTGGCCAGGTCAAAAAAAAAAAAAGTTTTTCTTTAATGCTTTTTTAGAAATGTTGTTGGAATTCTGTTAAACTTTCTCCAGGAAACTTGTATTTCTGATATTACCTTGTTTTCATCCACTTCTCTGGGAGACGGTTTTCCTTTTCAATTGCTGTGCTATTGTTTTTAATATGACTTAGCGTTGTTGTCTTTTCCTACTACTTTGTATTGTGGAATTAAAATGCTACTTTCAGCACAGCAACTGTCATATTGCTTTTGAAGGATAGATATTATTCTAAGCCCCTCAACATCTTGGGAAGTATTGTACAATATGATTCTATTCTGTCCACATTTTTGTCAACACGTTCACCATCACCTGCAGCCATCATTCCATTTTAAGAGCACAGCCCTTCAGGTATTTTTTCCCTTTCTGCTATCGGGGTATGAAGAAGATGAATGAAAGTTCCTTGCATGTGTTTGTCAGTGTGGTTTTGTAGCTCCTGTGAGCAGTGATGGACTCAGCAGCCTAGAGACTGAAATCCTCTGTTTAATCACAGGCTAGGTACAGAAAGACACATTTCTATACACAGCCCCTGTAGCATGTCTAAGCCTTGAGCTGGAGAGTCTGTCTTCTGTAAGTGGAAAAAGCACTCAAGTCCCTGGCCTCATCTCTGGAACTGTTGAAAAGAAGCATTCATGGCATTGAATTTCATGACAGGTGCTAATGTCTAGTCTGGAGTGGACTGAGAATTCTCTTTCATTCATTTGGGAATTTCTTTCTGTAAGTTACTGAGAGAATGTAGTGTTCTGTCCAGTTTGGAAGTTGTCTGTCTGTGTACATCAAGTTGACACATCACTTCAAAAGGCAGTAGGTTTTCAGGTCGGTGTGCATTTAGCTTGGGGTTTGATCTGAAGCTCAGTATTTTTATTTTTTTTTTTAACTTACGTAAACTTTCACAATCCAATAGCTAAAACTGAGGCCCGTCAAGAGACTCCTGCAGTATCCCAGGTCCACAGGAAAAGTACTGCACAGAATTCTTGTATGTGGTCATAAATTGTTATCTCTTAACATTTTTTAAATGTTGTGTTAGAAAAGCAATGTCATATTCCTTTTCACAGAGGCGTGTTTATGGGGTTTTAGTCATTTTTCCCTAAAAATCCAATGTGATGAAAGTATGCACTATTCCAAAAGAAGTGCTGGCTATTAAATCTGTTAGAAATTATTTGACTGTTTTGTGGGTTTCTTTTGTATTTTTCAGCTAACAGGACAAGTGACTTTGCAAATTGCCAGTGAACCGGTTTTGCCGTTTAATGCCCTCGACATCGCGTTAGAAGTTCAGAACAGTCTTAAAGGTAATTTTTGTTAGAGGAATATTGTTCTCCATTAATACAGAGAAAAAAAGGAGCATCTACTCGCTGGTATGGATTTTCAGTTTCCACTTGAATGATAGCCAGTGAGTTTACTACTTAGAGTCTCATTATATAATGCTAAATAAACCACAGGTTTTGTTGCTAAATAAAGCCATAAAATGTTGATGTTACTCTCAGTTAAGGAATAATTAGTGTTAAAATCTCATCATTGCAAAGATAACAACCTCTGTGACTTAACTTGATTTTAGTTCCCTTCAAGGCTTTGTTCAATACAAGCAAGAGAGGGCTTCTAATCCTGTCGCTATTTGACTCCTTAATTTTCAAAACCTTGTTCCTTGTTTACTTATTCTACTAACTCACCTTGTTGGCAGAGCATGCTAATTTTTCTCCTTTTTTAGGCACAGCAAAGCATGGTAATTTACCAATACATATTGAGTTGATTAAGCACTGAGAGCCTGGAAGCTCTGAATTTGAAACTGACTGTGGTGTGTTTGGGACAATGGATTGGGGTCAGGGAGACAGATGAGAAAGTTTCTAGTCATAAAGTAAACAGAAGTGACTGCTAACTTGGAAATGAGGCAGCTATAATTCTCATAGACTCTGGATTTGGCACTGTTTGCTAGGTGTAGGATGAATGCCTTCGTATGAGACCACTCCATCAAGACTGTGGAGCCATTACTAATATTCCTATGTTGCCTTCTCATTTCTGGTGCTTTCTATTGTCTTGCTGTCTTTTAGGGCTTGATAAAAGAACAAGCATTCTGCAGGCAT
This sequence comes from Tetrax tetrax, assembly GCA_009806455.1. Taxonomy (NCBI): domain Eukaryota; kingdom Metazoa; phylum Chordata; class Aves; order Otidiformes; family Otididae; genus Tetrax; species Tetrax tetrax. The sequence goes on from WHYT01014300.1 coordinate 34,949, forward strand.
TTTGTCCTGTGTTGACAACAGAACCCAATTAAGCCAATAGCCCTTGGCTTGAGCTATTCAAGATAACACAATTAAAGAGTGCTGGAGGCTGTTCTTTTTCTTCTTTTTTTTCCCCTCTACAGTTGGTAGAAAAATGTTGATATATTATAAGGAACTAAACCCATTGTATCTTACTGAGATGTTCTCTTCTACTATTGAGATTGAAAAAGAACAATAGACCTCCTTATTAATTATAAGAAGAGTATCTATCATAGCTCCAGTCTTGAGAACTAGGGATGGAGAGAAGTCTAGGTTCTAACACTGTGCAGTGTCACTCATCCATATAAGCTTTCTCTTTCAGTATCATCTGTCTTCCTCCTTCCATTCTGTCCCTTTTCCCTTACAGTTTCCACTTTTCTCATCTCTTAGTGTATTTAAATGAGATCCAACTCTCCTTCCTTTTCTAAGTGACTACTTGAAAGTAGGATGGATATGGAAAACACCTAAGAAGCTTAGTCCTTGGAGAGTAAATCATTTGATAATTTAGCTGCTGAACTCTAACATAATTCCTTGAATGTGTACAAACTGGTATTCTGGTCAGAATTCAGTGAACTTAAAAGAAATGGCAAAAGGTACATCCCTGACAAGAACCCCCATGAAATTTGAAAGACTGCTCCATAGCAAGCTCTTGTTAGGAACTCACAGTGGAAAAGTGTGAGATAGGTAAAACTATGTTGTTATTTCCTCCAACTATGTTTCTGATACAGATTACCTGTAGAGTGCTAAGGCCTTTGAAAAATAACTTTTCTATTTATACGTTTATGGAACTCTGAAGTTGATCTTTTAAATAAAAAAGTAAGTTCTATAAAATCACACCAACGCTTTACATATAGTTTAGTAGAATGTGAGATCTTATGTCAAACTTACAGATTTTTTCAGTCTTGAGGTGTTGCCCTGCATTTAATTTACTCCCTACGATATAAAGTATCACTTTACTTTCATACGCATTCACAGAAGTATGATACCTTTTCTTTAATCTTTGCCATCCATCATTGACAAGACCTAGGAGTCAGTAGGCTAGCATTGGTCTAGGATCAGCGAGCATCCAAAAAGACAAGTAATTTTAGCTCTGTTGTGCCATATAAACGTTGGTTTAGTTCGGCCTAAACACAGCAGGAAATGATTATCAAAGAAAAAGTGTGGTTCAGCTGGTATTCCTTCAACTGAACATGGAATGTCTGCTATTCTTCCTTTTTTCTTTATTTGGAGTAACAGGGAATGTTGATTTAAACTGAGTTTTTCCCTCTAGCTTCAGTTAGATCATTTATCTCAACCACTTCAGGGGAGGGAAAATTATTTTCAAGGCTGTAAGGCCAGCAGGATAGATTTTCTCCTAGCTGTTCACTTTGGAGTTTTGTTTAATGACTTCTCATTACTTTCCTGTCTTGTCTATCTTGAACTTGTGTCAAATAACAGTTTATTTTTATTTTGGAAACCAATGACAGTGGTCATTTTCTGATTAGATAAATAAGAAGTTCTAATTTTAACAAGGCTTATGAATTTCTTCATAAGATTTTATGTTGTCTTAGATTTCCAGCTCAAAGGTGCATTGTCTTAGTAAACTATTTCTTTCTGCAACTTGATGCAAACTGTCAACGTAGAAAATATGAAGAGAAATCTGCACGACATGCTAGAAGATTTGTTCATTAGGCTTAATTTTGTGCCTCTGGGATCTGGTTCAGCCAGTCACCTAAACATGCATTTTATTGCCTGTTGGACTTTCTCACAGTCTTGACATTAAATCGTATGTGTAAATACCAGAGTCACAGTTTGACCGTCTCCTGGACGTCCTCATGAAAGGATGTGTGTGTCTTAATATTTGTTAATACTGCGTCTATTTATGTTTTCAAAGAATTTGGAATGTGGTAGGTGTCTGTACAGTTACCTCTGTTAAATTCAATAGGGTGTTACTCAGCACTTTATAAGCCATTTCTTACATTCAGGGTAGGCTGGATGGCGCGTTAGAGGGAAATGTCATCCACATGTTTATATCTGGCTCGAGGCCTGTTCCTCAAAAAGATGGAGAAATGGCTGTTAAGCGACATGTGTTCTCTCCACTTGCACACACCAGAACTCTTGGAAACAAGCTACTGCTTTTGGGTTTACCTGAAAGGAAAGGTGGTGGCTGAAGAGGCGTTTCTTTTTGTACATCTGCTGATGGTCTGATGTTTAACAGGAAACCTCACGGTCGTAAATGTTATGAGATGGGTTCCAAGAGAAATCCAGGTCCCCGTGGCTGTTCAGGCTGTTATCTGTCTGCTCACAGATGTGATATTTTAGAGAAATCCATAAATAGGTGACAGTTAAAAATATTCTTATTAACTACACATTGCAATTGTGCAGTGTTTTATACATTTAAAATCAGGATCCACTGTAGCTTGAATCAAATACAAGAGTATCTTGATAGGCCTTGCATGCTATGAAAACCCAATTTATCTTTTCAGGTAGGGCACAGACAGGATGTCAAATCTGGGTTATGAATTATACAAATGGTTCTTTTAAGCACTTCTGTGAAAGTATTTTGTATGTATATACAAGTACAAATTTGTCAACGGTTGTATGTAAGTATTCTGTATGTATATAAGCATTTTTATTCAAAACATATTTGTATCATCCACTGAATGCTTTTAGCATTGCAGTCTGGACCTTCTCCTTGTAGCGTGTCTTGCAGTGTGTTTGACCCTCTTTGAAACTTAGTGTATGTTAAAGCAAGCTTCAGGGACTGATGATGGAGGTGTTAAAGTGTCTCATTAGGATCAAAAGCCTTTCTGTTCCTTTGCACCTGACTGACTCAGCAATAACAAGTTTAATCACACAGTTAATAAAAATAAAGGCAAGCAGGTTTGATGCTAACCATGTTTCTCGCTTAGGTGCTGTTCGCTGTAGAAGCTGATATCGTTTCCGTCACTGGGCCCACCTAGACTCACGCAGACCTTTCAAAAATCGGCATCTGTTGCCTCAGTGTTAGGTTGTGGCTGCATAGCACTACGCACACGTGCTAGGATTCCCTGGTTGTGGCTTTTGTCATAGGCTGCTGAAGCTGGTGAGCAAGTCAGATAAGCTGTAAGGCATCTCTAATAGGTACTGGCGGAGAGAGGCCTATGAAGGCAAATTAACTAGGAGTGAGATTTTGTGGGTTTCCCTCTATAGCGAGGGCAGGGGTTGTGATTTAAAGCTCTTTGGCTGACACAGTGTCAGCTGTGTGTGTTTCCTCTCAGTTAGGCCCTTTCTTCTCCCTGGAATGGATGTTTTACAGATGTCACAGCAGCTGAAGTACTTGCGTGATGATAGTAGGCAGTGCTAGCAGAAGTTTAAAAATAATCTGTTTTGTGATAAGCGATTTCTAGGAAAGTCTGCATGACTTTCCACAGCCCTGGCTCAACCCATACATTTCAAAACATCAGTCTAAACTCTCAGTCCTTAGAAAAATCAATACAGAAATGTATCTCTGTCATTTACTTGGTGGCTGCATACTCATTGCCTGCAGCTACCTGGTAGTCTTCAGCTTGGCATCATTTTACCTGTTTGACCATATTTCCCGCGTCATTTAGGGTGCTTTTCAGAGTTACTTTCTCCATCTGTCTGTAATGTTCAGAAAGTTTCCTTCTTTACTGTTCCCACTCATTATTTTTGTCTGATATTGAGCTGAAAAAGGCAGCAATTAGTTATCTGTATATATGATAGAAACACCTTCCTTGCCATAAAACACTGACATCTTATCTTCAGTATCCTTTCAAGGATATTATATATTAGTACTGGCAAACCTTTCATCAGGCTTTAAAAAAAATTATGGAAAAATGCATTTTTCGTGGACAAAGCATTTGGTACTGAAAGGAAAGGACGAGCATCTATTCTGTATCAGTAGGCCATATATATTTCAGCAGCTCTGTACAAAGGCATTGAAAATTCCTCTGTATTGACATCCATAACAATAGGTCACAATATGCCTTTGTAATGATAGCCTCTTTGAAAAGAGACTTCTTGCAGCAGATTAGTTTGCTTGGGCAGTAGCAGTCATGCTGGCAAAATTGAAGCTGATGGCAACATATTCTTTGCACTTGGATGTCCGTGGATTTGTGTTTCTGCCACCTTTAGGGTACTTTCTACAAAGCTTTCCCATTCTGATTTCTCACTGCTGGGTCTGATCATCCAGTTTTGTACAGCGTGAAAAATCTTCCTAGTGAATACAACAGCACGCCATAGCTGATTGTGAATGTGCAAGCTAATCAAAACCTGAAGCAATTTCCCTTCTTTCTTATATGCAAACACATGTTCGCATGCATGGAGAGCAAACGTCATGCCTTAAACTGCTGATCTGTCTGTGTTCATTCTCCTGTAGGTACTTGTAAGGAAGTACATTCATACCAGAGGGCACAAACACAATTTTAAAATGTTAAATCTCTAGCAGTACTTTTCATAAGAGCAATCTGTTACACAGGGAAAGGCTATTATATTCAGTGTCTGTAAAAATAAATATCTATTTGGTGTAACCTGTTTCTGAATAAAATCGAGTTACATTTAGCAAGGGTAATGAAATTCGAGAGTATGCATACTCTCAAGTCACTTTCTTGTACTTGCAATTTTATTTATTTAACAATGGAACAACTAGCTTAGGTGATTCGTTATGATTCATACTGGAGACAAAAGGACAAAGAATACAAAACATAATAACATGGCATTGTTTTCTGTTGGGTGAAGTAACACTTGCAGGTTTTGTTTATTTTCTCTGTAGAAGCATCACAAGATGTTTACGACATTATTAGTTAATGCATCCTTTTAAGAATCATTTGCCCTTCCACTCCCAGCGTCTCAACTTGAAAAGAGCATAAATCACAATTTCCCTTGGCAGTGAAGTTCAGTGTGTTGTGATACAAACTACTGATGCCCTTAAAGCTGAGTCCTTACTTGTCTGGGTAAGAGACACTTTCATAGACACTTTGAGGTTTTGTACCGAAGTATTAAAAAGGGCCCTGGATGTTTGTTTTATAATGAGTGCTGGTTTAGGGTGGTGTAAACAGAGTTTTTACTTAGGACTATAAAGTGTAGTTGGTTTAGGGGCCAAAATGTATGCTGTGGAGAGGCAGTGAGAGCATTTACAGGATTTTCATGTTTGAAAGTTGATCTGGTTGGGTCTTCATTTCCAATGAAGTATTTCCAATGATATGTTTTTCCCTTTTTCTCACTTTCCCTATTGAAAGGTATAGCTAACATTTACAATTGTTTATATAATTTTCAGAACAAGAATTACAAGTGTTGTATGTTACTTGGAATATTAAGTGCTTTGCTGAAACAGAAGGATTCTTTCTAACAGGGTGAATTTAAACCTTTCCATACTGACACAAATCCTAGGATAAGGTATGCACAGTGCCTGGGTTACATGCATGGAAATGGCAAGTTCTTCAGCTGCACAGGGTGTTTGCTTGAGAGTTGAAATTTGAGGAGACTGATATTTTGCAAAATATCCCAAAGGTACTCAGTTTATATGCTTCTTTTCCTGAGGCCTCAACCGAACTTAATCAGGCTTTAAATTACTCCAGACTCGATCAAAAAGATGTCAGTTCTGTACATCAAGGTACTGCAGTGCCTGTTATCCATTCTGATTAGGGAAATGTGGATTGGTCAAGAGCCATTGACAAACCAACCTTATCTCAAACCAAGACAGACATAAACCATCTTCTCTCACTCCTGTTCCTACAGGGAATTTCTGTTCATTGTTGAAATTCGTCTCGATAGCTCAGGAAATCTGACAGTTGCTCTCACACCAGCATCTGTCTCTCCATGTATTTTGAGTCATTTCATGTTTTCCTGGATTGGAATGTGTTAGCTGAAAGGCAGGCGTGGGCACCTATGAACTGCATTCCTTTTGCTGAAATGTATCCAATAGCAAATCTCTTTTTCCATACAAGAGGGAGAATATGTCATATTCAGACATTTCCTTTAATTTCCTAGTTGTACCTATTTGCTTTTCTGTTCTTGTTATATGCTCACCTTTCAGACTCCATCCATAAATAATTTGAAAAATGAGTTGATGTTCTCCATTTACTATTTCTGATCTCTCCATATATCTATTAGACAAGGAACATTAGTATTCATTTAACTTGTGTCTTGAACCACTTGGTTGGATTAATAGTCTCAGTCACTGAGATACTGAACTCGCTGAGGTTTGTACATTGAACTAAAGGCGAGACACCTTCTAAAGCTGAATGGTTTCTTTTGATTAAATCACCATTTAAAAGATCTAAGGATAGTTTATTTTCTTATTCTTAATAAACAGTGAATCTTGGTCTTAAAGATCATTTCTGCATCCTGGAAATGTTTTTTCTGACTGATGGTACTTTTGACTTTATATCAGGTCCAGTCTCTGCTTTCTCTCTCCATGTGCTTGTGAAAATTCACACAGGCTATGCATGCCCTGGGAAAGGAGGACGTGCTCTTCACCTGCATTGCAGGTGGGAATAGACGGCTCATTCCCAATCCTTCTGTTCATGTATCACATTCTTCTTTCTGGACCACAAACAGAGAAATATCGAAATCGCGGTGTGCTCAAAGTGCAGTGGGCTTTTATTCTTTTGCTGTCTGTGTAGGATTACAAACAAAGTAACAGTTAACTGTTTTAAAAGTTTTGAAAATATTGACTGGATTAGAATATACATTTGGATACCAATTAAAGTGTTAGTTGCCTCATTGCTATATGATTTAAGTGATTAAGAGGAACAATTTCACATCCCCTCTACAACTGTTAACCTCTAGGATTCTAAAATGCTGAACAAAATTCAATTAACCTCTGCATATTATGATTTTTTTATACAAGCAGTCATTATGGAATGCAAGCACAAGCTTTCAAACCTGAGAGCAATGGCGTCAAGTGGCATTGAATAAATTCTGTCTCAGAATAAAATATTATAGTTACTGATTTATAACCCTTGCTTCCTGCGTGCCTGTTTTTGCAATGGTAGATTTCAAGCTGTACCCCAAAATAATTCCTCACAGCTTATTAGATCTTAAAACATCAGAGCCCAAACTGATCTTCTTTGAAAAATAGATCAGAGCTTATGCACAATGATCTATGGCTTTCCTTGATCCATTACATAATTCTCACAGGGAAAAGAGACTTGAATTTTAATTGAACTATTAATTTTGACTTGTAAGCAAGAGTAATAAGTGATGTTCTCTGAATTACTAGCAACTGTTGTGCTCCTACTGTTCCTAGGTGATGAAGTAGACATTCCTCAGTTGCTTGCAGTGGCATCACGTCTCAGGGACACCGCAGAATTGTTCCAGTCAGATGAGATGCGCCCAGCTAATGACCCCAAGGAACGAGCTCCTATCAGAGTCAGGATGCTCAATGATGTGCTACAAAGCTTGGAGAAAAACTTTCTGGTTCATCGAGCTCCTCCAGGACTTTACAGGTATGGTGTTCAGCATGTTCTCCATTTGAGCTAAAATGGTAATCTCACACTGCTTGGTTTTCAAAACTGTCATACTCTCTTTAAAAATATCTCAGTGAGTATCCAAGATTAAAGCTATTTTTTCATCTCTCATCCTTTCTGCAGAAAACATTAATTCATTACAGTACAAGAGGTCATTAGAATGCGGCGCTGTAGCGTTTCTGTCATGACATCACTACTAACAAGATGTATGGTGTGATGGCAACTCAGGCAGCATGACAGATACTTGTGTTAGATGGTACAGTAAGCTTTCAGAAGAAGAAAATATTTTGAAGTCTAATACTGCTTGACAAGTTCCACCTATATTTTATTTAAAACTTTTTACAGTTCATTGAAGATTCAGAATTATGCAAGATATTGCGTAGCATTATTTAACATATTTAATTATGTAGTGGTGTTCTTGGGTGCATTTCAACCAGTCAAAGGCAGTACAGTGGAGTGAATGAGAGGGCCTATTCATAACATCTTGTTTCTCGTTAGAATTATTCTCCAGTATGTCTGAAGCTGCACTACTCAGGTTGATTTTAAGATGTCGTATTCATTCCATTGTTCGCTTTCTAAGAAAGAAGTATACAGGTCTGTATTTCTCACCATATATTCCTCTACAAAAAAAAAAAAAAAAAAAAAAAACACAACTTAAAGCAATCAGTAGCTTAAAAAGGTTTGAAAAGCAAGAACTGGCCAAGCTTGCCCTGAGTAGTGCCAGGCCCTCTGGCTGTTCAGAAGTAATAAAGTTGTGTGCATGTGCTTCAGAACAAACTGTCGGATGCACTGTATTGCAGCCCATCAGTGTAGTGTTTATAGCTTGACCTCGAGGATATGTTTGAATGCCCTGGGCTGCAGAGTGAGGGCATATGGGGATTGTTAGACTTTACCTACTGGGGTTGTTTTGAAGGACTCTGTGGCTGGAGATGGCCAGTGGCTTACCCATACTGCCCATTAGGAGACTCCCCCAGGTAAAACCCTCCCTTTAGTTAGGGGGAGCTGGTTGGCGTTCTCAAAAAAGAGAGCTCGGCCGTGAACTGACATACATACACAGGAGACAGGCGGGGCTAGGTCGCAGAAGTGAATGAAGCATCTATGTTATTTAGGAATATAAAGGTACTTGCAGCCAGAACTAATTAAAGTAATAAAACAGTACTTCATTGCAATTAGTTGGAAAAATTGTCAAATGTCTTGTGCAAGAGGTTGTTTCAAGTGGGCACAAAATAAAGGGGTGTAGAGGCATGCTTTTGAAGAAAATCAGAAGGCTGCAGCATCAGGAGGAAGAGATTTTTCCAAGCATTGGGATTGACATGAAATAAATGCAGTCATCTTACAACAAAAACAAAAGAAAATTTAAAAAGTAGTTCTGGTGAACTCGGCAGTGTCAGTGAAAAAAATACCTACAACTATAATAATGAAAATATAATAATTATATTTGGGAAGGAGTAATGTACTTCATTCCTGCTGTGACTGGATTTATAATATAAAGAAATAAACCAAAATGTGATAAAATCAAGTCCAATATTCCAGGTTTAGCACTGCTGTCTTTCTTACCTGAACTGGTATGATGTTGCAAAGGAGCCATAAAACTGCTTAATATAATGTAATATGTCTGTGTTGCATCACAACAGCACATTGTTGAATCTGGCCCGGTTCTTTATTTGTAAAAATAAATTATACCAAAACTTAGGATTCCAGTAAGCAAATTTTTGAGGCCTTCTAATATTTGGATTCTTCCAGTGCTTGAAGTATTAAGTTCATTATTCATCAAGATGTAATTGTTAGATATGCAGGTGTAATGTGAATGAAATTTGTCACCTTCCTGCTCTCAGCAGTACAGTATTCAGACTGGCGAAGAGATAGTGTGGAAGTGAAAATTTTGTACTTTTCCCCCTCCTGATTTCATTACATTTGAAATAAGATTTAACAGTAGAAGATAAGGTTACTTCAGAGTTTGTGGGAAAGCTTTGGGTTTGACTTTACTCTGGACTATTTTAGCTAACATGACCTGGAGTATATAACAGTGAAGTACACCTTGTGTACAGTCATTTAGATGCTTATTTAAAAAGAGTGCATTCTTTCTGCTGTGCCAAGGTGTGTAAGCGTAGTGTAGGCTTACCTGTAATGCAAACAGAATCAAGGACAGTGATTGATTTCTAATTTTCTTTCTAACATCCTTTCATGCCATTAAAAATCTGCAGTACAATTTCTTTTCCAAAAAGCATCTAACAATACATCTTTATTTGAGTTATTTTAAACATTTTAGAGATTGAAAGTCCTCCTACTAATGGATGCAGCTAGTGAATCTATTTTGTGTTCTGCAGCTAAAATCATATCACAAGAACGCTAGAAATACTTGAAAAACCTGATGTACTTTTTTTTTCCTTGTGTAACTTTAAAGTTTTCTTTTTGTAATTTGGTAAAGAAAACAAACAAAAAAAAATGAGTCTCACAGCCAGGACCTTGTATGCCATGTTTCATCCCAGCTGGAAGATGGATGGGCGCATTATAAACCCCTGAAATAGTGGTTTATAATGGAAATGCTGGCAGCCCTTTAACTATAGCAGCACAAGAAGTGCAGCAATAAATACTATGCTTTGTCTGTAAACAGAAATTTAGGAAGCCGTGACCTTCAGGCTCCAACTGTGTTTAGATCATTAAGATTCCATAAATACTGTAATTCATAGCCTTCTGAAGAAGAATTTGTGTGCCCAGTAAAGCACGTATTCTTCATGAAAAAATTATTGCTTCCAGTATACCCATTTGGACTCATATTCTCGACCTCAATCAAAGCACTTGACAAATTTGCTGAGGTTCAGGCATCATTTTTAGGCTTGCGTTTGTCCTAATTCACAGCTCTCTGGATCTATACTGTGTTTTCTTTTCTAGAACTTGAATTAAAAAGAAAGGTGGGGGTTTTTTTGCTTTATTGCAGGAGGTGGATTGCAACCTACTTGTGCTTGTACAGTACAGAGGAGCTAATACCTCTTTTCTGGTTGTTTTTGTTTTTTTTTTTTTTTCAATATGGTGTGTACACTCATTGCCACAGCTGTAGTCCCTTACTGTATATATGTCCAGTCAGTGTCCTAGGGCAACATTTGGGCATAATTGATGCATTAGTCATCTATAATGAGCAATAAAATTATTCAGAGTTACTAAAAAAATCATATTACTTTATTTTTTTATAATAACATTAAGATATTTTGACTAAAATTAAGTATTGATGATTGACATTGGCAGGTTGTTCAATACAGTGTAAGTAAGCACTGTAGTTTAGATGATTATCCTTCTTACCTGGACTTCATGACATTGAACTGAAAATTTGACAATAGCATACTTTCCCCATGATATTGTATTTCCAGCTGAGCTGGAAATATACAGGTGCAGCTTTCATCAGGGTATTTTAGTTTTATCCAGAATTTTAGGCAGAATGAAAAATAGTAGGTTGAGAAATGTTCTCCTGCTTTGCAAAGTTACCCTGGGGCTTGATTTGGGGTTAGGACCAAATATCAGAGTTTTATTGTACCTGAAGCATTTCTGTGATTCCCAGTGGTAACTCAGGGTAGACTTTCTATTTCCAAAATAAATGTTTAGGAACAAAATAGGATAACTATTGGTATTTTTAATTTATCTCCCTTTGCTTCTCATAATATTATCATAATATTGACAATTTTGTGAATTATATTTCATTATTATTTTAATGGAATAATCAGTAGAAATTTGTATAAGTTTGTTTCTTTCCTCTAGCCATTTCTTGCTTTCCACTCTTACAATGTATACCTGTGCTGAACAACTCTGTGTATTTTCTGATAATAATTTTTTTGCTGCTAGTACTAATAACCATCGATTACACTGCAGTGCACATATGAAGCTAAGGTAAGAACAGAGGTTCCGTTACTTTACGCACTGTGCATAGACAGGGGGGAAAAAGAAATAAATACGATCTCAAGCATATTGTCCTCTCAGTGAGATGGTAACCTCAGCAGAGATACAAGATGATTCTATAAATGCTGATACATAGTAAGAAAACCCCAAATTCTTACCGTCATCAGCATTCAGTAAAGCACATGCAGAGTTGCTTGCTAGAGACAGGAGACAATGCTTTATCTCCGTATTCTAAACACAGGTGCTTCAGACATAAACAAACATAGATTGAAGCAAAGACCTGGGGCAGCTTCCCTACAGTGAAAGGTCAAGGAAGTGCTCCCTGACACCTGTTCTGACCCTGATTAACCAAATCTCTACATGGCTTCTGAGAGAGAACAAAATTAATTTCTTTAAATGAATGTTTGTAAGTTAGATAATCAGGCAAATGCATCCATGCTGAGTGCCATATCTCCTCTTTGTCTCTTTCCTGAACCGTCTTTGTGTGTTGTGCATCAGCTAATCCTTAAAACTCTTGGACTTTAAAAGTCTACTATCATGCTTTTGCATGCTTTTCGCTCTACAAAAATACCTACCAAAACACTGATACCAGCAATATCATGGATAACAAGTCAGCATGTATCTTCCTGGTGTTTATAAATATTGAGCTCAAGTTATGTGTTTGCCTTGGCTGAGTAAGACCATTACCCCTGTTCTTTGTATATTTTATATTTCTTATATTTGCTGATCACCACAGCCTTTGACAACCTGTCAGCCTAATATATCTGTCAAGTCTTGTGTGTGTGCTCCTTAGGTATTCACGCAGCAAGCTTCTGTCTTTTTGATGAAAGGCGTAGCACTTCAGTAGCATCAGAACAATGAATAATAATATTGCAAAGAAATGCGATAATCAAGAAAATTGCATGAAGTATCAGGCACAGGACATACAGTGCAGTAAGATGTTCTCTGTTAATGGAAGTGATTTCTTCAGGTCCACGTCTAATCTTCATATTTGGTGGATGCTCTTGAGATTAGATGGATCCAGTAGTAAATACGAGGGGTTTCCTAGAATAGCCCTTGATGCTCCCACCAAGATTTCCAAATCTAAAGTAATCACTGAAAACAGAGTTTGTGTCTTCAGTCTTTAAAAGTCAAAAAAAAAAAAGGCATAGAAAGGCTCTGACTGTCATTTCTGCCCCAGTTAGGTGGCTTTTATTCTTAATAAACCATTGCTTTAAGGATCAGTTATGTCCTGACTGACAGTTCTTTTAACAATTTTATAAAAGAATCAAAGTCAACTTGTGTAAAATCTCTCATTTAAGAGTTTCATCTTAGCTTGCCAAGTTTATCCTGTCCATAAGGCTGCATCTGTCACCACTATTTATGGAATTGTTGCAAGTGCCATTTGCTATGTCTACCAGACCTAATTGAGTGAATTGAGTAATAAGTAGGTTTAAAGTAAGGATTTTGAAAACAATCTCTTTTCAAGAAAGATCTCCAGCAGTTTTTATTGCTCATTTGTTCAAGTTAAACGTCTTCCTTTGGCTGCTTTTTATCATGGATACCCAGGTGTGACATTAGCACTTCACTGGGCTAAAAAATTACAACAAATCAGTACATTAGGATGCACTGAATAAAATACTCACTGTAAGCAATGATAGACTGTGCACCCTGAATTTGCCATAATGAAGTGAAAGAACAATCCAAAGATGCTTTTAGCACCATACAAAAAGGAAATCTGCATAACTGCTAATCTCACACTACTCAAGAGTTTGTTGTTCACCCGAACAAATGTTTTCCTTTCAGATTGAGATTCGTTATATACATTCCTGACTTATGTATAGAGCCTCCTAGATTTACCCTGTTTTGCTGATAAACTGCAGCAGATTCTCAGGTGTCAAAATTCACATGCCCTAAGACTAGTTTCTAGAGATACGTGTAGTGGGAAACTTAAAGCTCTTATTAAATCTCCATGTGTAAACAAGCTGCTCATTGGATTTACACAGGACAAACATTAAAGATGCAAATATCCTGCTAATCTTAAATAGTGACATGGGTAAACATGTAATGCAATGTCATCTGGAAAAAAAAAAAAAAAACAAGCTAGCCAAGAGTGTCTACAGTCTACAGAAGTCAGTTATTCTGTCTCATTGTGTAGACTCTTTGCAGAGTAGCTTTTCATTTTAAACACTTCATTTGTGATTTAAAGTAGAAAATATTCCTATATTCTTTGTTGCAGTGTTTGAGTGTTTGAATGACCTGAACCAAACACTTGGAATTTTATTTTTTTTTTCTGCATTGTATTATGTGGAGCAGAAAGTGATTTGATATGGTGCTGATGATCCTTAGCGTGGGAAATACAGCAACAATTCATGTTGCACTGGCAGTAGTAGATAATATTCTGTCTCGTATTATCTGCCATGTGCAATTTGTAACTACAATACTAGAATGATGTTGAGGGAGAAGGAAAGAACTGTGTACTGGTTTTAGAATAGCATACCTCAGATTTTGCCGTTCAGTCAGAATAAATGAATTTTCATCTTACTGCACAGCAGTGATTTTTCCATCTGACTTTTCACCCTGACATCTTGTATCTTTAAAAATTTGCATCTTTCTTCTATAATTATTCCACATCTTATAAATGGAGTTACTTATTTCACTTTCTAACATCCACTGATGTTTCTTGGCTCTGCAGCTCCCTTCTCTCAGAAACACATTTGTCCAAATGTATTCTTTTTACAACTAAAATGTCTTTCCATTTTCTTCTAACGTCTTCCTTCAAACTCTGCAGCCTTTGTGTGATCTGATTGTAGTTTGTGCAGGTCTAAGAGACGACAAACTCGTATGTGCAGAACAGATGACAAAGTTTCAGTAAGACTTGCTTCATTGTAGCTCACTTCAGGAACTACTAATGGTAAAAAAATCACAGGAGGGGTATCCAAGGATGATTTTATGTTCTTTCCAAGAATGAGGGAAGGTGAAAAGAAGTTTAATGAGATAGGTGTACAGTGGGCTTCTGGGCTGCATCAAAAGGAGTGTGGCCAGCAGGTCGAGGAAGGTGATTCTGCCCCTCTACTCTGCTCTCGTGAGACCCCACCTGCATCACTGCGGCCAGCTCTGGAGCCCCCAGCATAAAAAGGACATGGACCAGTTGGAGCAAATCCAGCAGAGGCCACGGAGATGATCAGAGGGCTGGAGCACCTCTCCTATTGAGCGCAGGCTGAGAAAGTTGGCGCTGTTCAGCCTGGAGAAAAGGAGGCTCCGTGGAGACCTGATAGCGGTCTTCCAGTACCTAAAGGGGGTTTATAGGAAAGATGGGGAAAAACTCTTCAGCAGGGCCTGTTGTGATAGGATGAGGAGTAATGGTTTTAAAATAGAAGGAAGCAGATTCAGACTTGATATAAGGCAAAAAATTTTTACAGTGAGGGTGGTGGAACAGGTTGCCCAGAGAGGTGGTGGATGCCCCATCCCTGGAAACGTTCCAGGCCAGGTTGGACGGGGCTCTGAGCAACCTGATCTGGTTGGAGATGTCCCTGCTCCTTGAAATGGAGTTGGACTGGATGGGCTTTAATGGTCCCTTCCAACCCAAACCATTCTGTGATTCTGTCTGAGACCCTGTGCAGTGCTTGGTAAATGTTTAGTTAATGCTTACTTGGAAGATGATTTTTCTCCCAGTCTTTTGTAGAAGACATTGAACGAAAGGATTAAGCTCTTGGTTTATATGGTTCTCTAAATAGATGTTTGTCTGGTCACCAGGCTTTATAAAAGTGACAATCACAAGTCAGTATCCAGAGTCTTTACAGCATAGTTGAAAGTGGGTTTTGTCATAAAACTGAACAGACTGAGTCATCTCTACGGGTCACCTTTGATTAGAATATAATTTATAAGAATATAATTACAATTCTTAATTGACAGGTTATTTTTTCTAATCCTAAAGCCAGAGACAAACCAGTTAGTTAATGACACGAGAAGCAATGATGTGAATTTAACTAGGTTGATACAAACTAAGAAATATTTCCAATCAAGTCCTACATTCTAATAGCACTTATAACTGTTGTTGTCTTGGAAAAAAAAAATGCAATAACATGTTTGGCACACTAGTTTCAGTTTAAAATGGTAATTTGTGTCAATTGGGGCGGGGGGGGAAGGAACTTTCTTCTCTCTTGAGCAGCTACCGGAAGCCAGACATAATTAAGATCACTTTGTATTCACTCAGATGGCGCAGATACTCAAAATGGAATTTGAGGGTGTGAGAAGAAGATCCAGTCATGAATCTGCTCATTCAGTGGATTGACATAATGTAGTATTGAAATTAAACTGTAGCACTGAATAGCACAAGAAGCTTTCCCCAGGATGTCTTTTGCCGCCAGTGCAGGTCCCCAGAACAGGCACAGTTGTGAAAGTGTAGGAACTGTTTAATCCAATTCCTCTAGCAACAATAATCTAGCAGCATGAGCATCCTCTGTGCACTGGGCAGCTTTGGGACGCGTTCTGACCTCATCCTCCCAGCCCCTCTGGGAGTGATTGAACGGCGCTGTGGTTATTCATTCTCTGGGCTGGACAGATAGCATTTCACCCGCTGGGACATTGACTCCGTAAGATTCATCCGTTTGTGGAGCAGCACATTTATCCTAGCACGCATCAGTAGCAATTACTAGTTTGATAATGCTCTTAACAAATTCCTGCCATGGTTATTATTTTTCTCATGACTGATAATAATGCTGAATTATGCTCTTTCTTAAAACTGAGGAGATGCAATAAAGTGAATGTAACTCATACTCAAAACACCTGATCCATCTGAGTGGCAATTGAAATGTTTTTACCTTTGGAATCACCGGTACATGTAATGCCCATGAAGTAATGACTGTATTTGTTTTCTTGTAAATTCCTGCTATTTAAAGAGCATTGGCTGCATAAATACTACTGAATTAGCCATCTGCAGAGCTGTAATTATGGTTGACTTTAAAGCATATTTAAATAGGGAACATTAAAATCTTTTCATTACACCTGCAAAAGCAGAAAACCACTATAATTAGGGATTATGTCATGGCTGGAAACCAGCTTTCTCACTTCCCTGATATGAACGGTAAACCTGGGTGTGCATACTTTAATTTATTTTTCCTGTATCTACTTCTCATGAATTTTTTTCTGTCCTTTTAATAAGATTGATCTGTACACTATAGAGTTCTCTTTGTAGTACGCATCAGACCCATTACATTTTTGATACAGTAAATATTATGTACATTGTTATTTAACACAGCATTGGTGGCCCTGAAGATTAGACTTTATCCAGGAAATACAATTCCTCCTGCTTTCCAGGAATGTGCATGGTCTTGACCTTGCAAAGAACCTGGGTTTTACATATAATGACATTTATTTGAATTTGTGGCCTTATTAGGTGTTTTGGCCCATTTCACGGCGGTTGTTTTGCAAACTGTGGAAACCCTTTCACAGCGTTGTTCAGTGAGCTCAGTGCAGAGCTATCGTGCCAACACCTAGCAAGTCTTCCGATTAGGATGCAGCTTCCGTGCAGTTTCCCTTGCTGGCAGATCTCGCTCAGGTCTCTGCTTATAGAGTCTCTGCTTATAGTTCTAAATAGACCAAGAACATTTGATTACAAAGGAAAATAGTCTGTGATCTCAGAAAGTTATACAAATTATTAGATTTTGAACTTATTAAATGTGACAGAGACTTAATATTTTATACTTTATTTCATTTTTCTTAGGAAAAGTAAGGTCGATAATACTTTTTTAGATCCGTGAAATATATTGTTCCAGATTTTTGGCTGTGACAGATAAGAACCGCTCATGTATGTTTGAAATATTAGCCGGGAATGTTTCTCAAATATAATAAAAAAATAAGTGGAATTCATTGGAAAAATAGTTAATATGCAATACTTCCCCTGCTAATGTATTACCTGGGCCATAGGGCTTAGAAATTTGGTGGTGAGATCATTAACAGGAACATTACTTTAACTGTGATTTTTAAAAGTGTTAATTATGTCTGTATTCATTGAAAGTAATAAAAAAATAATTTCAAGCGTTTCTTTAAAGAAGACCTGATGACGTAATTTTCTATCTGTAGTTAACTCTTCTGATAATGACTGTTCTGATTTTGGTCATGGTGATAATGGTCTCATGTCTCATGGTATGGAGTTACTCAGTAATGATGAAAACCTACTGAAGATCAGAACTGGAGATTGAGGTCAAGCCAGTTTATTGCGTCAAACACTGGACACTGCTTGCTGCTTTGTTTAGAAATGTTATTCCTCCTTAGGAATCAGATGATTTACGTGATTCTAAATAAAAATCTCTATAAAGCCTTCAGAACATCAGCTGTGAGCCATTTGGAAATAACTTTATTAATTTACTTCCCTCAAGTTCTTCAAAATAGTAGCACATCTGCTTTGAATTTGAGTATTTCAGATTGATTCATCCTTAAAAGAAAAATAGTTTCCTCCAAATAATCTGGCATAACCATGTGTTTCTTTTATTTGAAAAGCATAAATCAAAAACAACATGCCTACATTTGTTACAAACAGCCACATTATTTGAAATTTAACAAAGTATATTCCATACTAGTTGTTGTCAGCAAATAACATTTTAAAATAATTATATTAATTTTGATTAATGCATCGTCACTCAAGTGCAGATGCAAGTCCTTGTTCTAAGAAATTACCAAAAAAAAAAATTGAAGGATTTTCAAGGAATTTTTGCATTTCTATGGATTATATATCATTCTCTCATCAGCCGCACGCAGGGTTTGAAAGCTCTATGGCAAAGAGTCTGATAGTGTGTTTTGTGGCTTCTTCGGGAATGTCTAGATAAAGTTGCTTAATTAATTTATATAAAGCCCTGGAGAAAATCCTGCCTAATTAATTAGAGGGCTGCTCTGTAGCAGTGATAAATAATCACTTGCAACTTCTGAAGAACAAGTGCATCCTAGTTTTTCTTTTTCTTTCCACTTCTGTTCTGTGAAGCCATTCTGTACTGTGGAAGCTAAAGAACTGATTCTTCTTTACTGCTCTTATTTACTCCAAAGTAAGAAAGAAAGAAGTTTCCTAAACTCAGCAGATTTTCAATGGGAAAAACTGTGAGTGTGAGGTAATGTTGATGTTCAGCCTTTGCGAGCAGGTGTTTTATTGAAGCCTGATTTTACTCAAACTTAGTCTTCAAACTGGTCAGACTTCTTAGATCCATTATTCCTATTTGAGGCTGTTCCAGAACATCAGTCCCCTTATGTTTAGCAATTGGCATCAAGCTTCCAGCTTCCATTTGTTCATGGTTATTTTATATTATACTAGAAGTTGTTTTGCTATCGTAAGCCAAAAAAAAATAGAAAAAAAAATACAGGAGGAACTGAAGTAATTATTGTTTATCGAATGAAAGTGAAAAAGTTTAGCTACAGGTTGTCATACAGTATCCTATTTGAAATAATTCCCAAGCTGTCATAGAGTACTGTCCCATTAACAGAAAACAGAGATTAACATTCAGCTAGCTTCATTTTGTGTCAGTCTTTTTTTGTTGACAGTAATTAATCAGCTGTCAAAAAAACAATTTCCTTATGTGTTTCAGAACAGAAAGTGAAAGCAAATGTTTTCTGTGAATGCTGAGTTTTAGTCATCAAACAACCTTAATTCAGCTTTACTAAATTTCTTTACTAGATCTTTTACAGTGCAAGCAGGGGAGGCTTGGGAGTGGCAGGCAGGTTCAGCCAAGAGCCTTGGTCATCAGGCAAGCACGTGGTGATGCAAGTCAAGCTGGGAAGTAGTCTACAGGTCAAGGTCTGGATCAACTGGCTGCATGGCAGCAGCAGAGCTGGAGAAAGGCATACCTACAGTGTAGCTCAGGCTGGGACCGTAGACCCAGGGCTCAGGTGAAATGGGGCTCCTGGACCTGTGAGTAGGGCGTGTGGGTAGTGGCCCTAGGTAAGGCTGCTCAGGGCCAGTAAGACGTATTAGCGCCCTCAAGACCTTGACAAAGATCTTGGCAGAGTGCATCAAGCTGACAGTTATGCTAGAGTTAGGGTTAGGCTTCAGCAATAATTCAGGAAGAGATGAGTGTAGTTTGTGACAATGCATTCATTACCTTTAAAAAAGTACCTCAGAGATACAGATTACATCAAAGATAACTGTAGGGAAATAGAAGATAATATATCTTGTCACTAGCTATCATTCCAGTTTGGCCTCTCTTTTCCTTTGTTTGTTTGGCAGGCAATCAAGCCAAACCAAGCCTCAAGACACCTCACAGAGCTGCCAAAATCAGTATTTATTTTTTTAACAAACCCTATTCTAAATTGGCCTCTCAGAAATGAATTCAGACTTGGAATAATTACCTCATTGTAGTCCTGTGTCCCAACAGGATTTTGTTAATTGCAGACTTATCATAACCTCCATTTACCATTAATTGACACAATTAGAGGTGTCCTTACTCCTGTCTCTTATGCAAGATAAATTTCTATCTGGCAGGGACACAATTTTTCTGGTTTACCACTGTCAAATAATGATGCCTTTGAAATGCCTTTCAGTTGGAGAGACTTTCTTCAGGTTTGGTATCTAGATTACCTGTAGCTTATCAATTGCTGATAGCATGCAAATACAGACCTTTCTGGCAGACTTTTACCTTTGGGTGTACATGATTTAAATATATAACTTCTGTAAAATATACTGGTAGAACAATTTCCGGTCCTGTACATGAGAGCCCTTTGAAGGCCGTTGATGACTCTTAAAAAAGGACAGGATGCGTAGCAAATAAAAGTTAGAAACAACACATTACAAGTAAAGGATCCTTAAACAGGACATGCTGAGCTTGTAAGGACTTAGGACAGTGAAGGAATAGAGTGACATTTACATCTAACTTGCCTTAAAAGGTTGCTGCCATATCCCCATCTTCCCTGGTCACCTGCTTGTTGTTTGATTACGTGGCCCCAGAGCCAGTGACTTCTGCCGTTCGATCCAGCAAGAAATGAGCACTGTAGAAAAAAGGTTTTTTTCTCTGCATCAGCTATAATGAGCTGTAATGACAGTTCACCACTACATAAATTTTGTCCCGATAAAAGTTAGTTTTACATGGCTAGCAGCTCTAATATAATTATAAACCTTCTGCTGTAATAGTGCTATGAAATGAAATAGGTAAGATAAAATTACTGTATGTGGGTGTCAAAAAAGTTTAAAAAATAAAGAGGGCAGAAGAGAAGCGCTGTTGGAGATCAAAAAGATAAGGGACCAGGAGGAGGAAGGGAAACTTTCTGTGCCTTATAAAATTTACTGAGGTACAAACTAGTGTAGATAAACCACTGTAAATCAGCTCATGCAGTTTCCAGATAAGAAGAATTTGTAATGTTTTTATATCATACAATAAATAAACACCTTGTGAAACTGGAAGTCCCAACATGTAAATATTATTGTTAGAATGCATTTATTTATTTGCCAAGTTAATAACATTTTATGTTTTACAAACATGAATGAAACCAAACTCCTAGAGGTAAGAAAAGTGCATTCAAAACTGAGCATTATCAAGAGAAAGGGAAATGCAGAGAATTCTTGTTCTGCTGGGCTTTTTTTCTTGGAGAGTACGAGAAAAAAAAAATAATTCAGGGATTTATAAAATTGAATTTTTGAGGATGCTGAAGTAGTAGCTGTAGTCACAGCATGTTGTGTTATCACTGGAATAGACAGAGGATGCCAGTAGCATTTATCTGGAAATGATTCTAATGTGATTCCACAGAGAAAACCTGCTCTCATTCCTTGTGGGGCTGTATACTTGTCATCATGTCCTAATGATTTAATAATTACATTTCAAAATCTCAAATGTAAGCTTTTAGATAGGAGCCTGTTTGTAAGTACCTGAATAATTCAGCTTGTGTTGTACATTACCTACACATAAACTTTTCCTGTAAGCTAAAAAATCCTTTTTCATGACAAGAATAATACAGTAATCTAGTTTTATTTTGTATTGTCCAGTTGTTCTAATATAATCCCCAAAATAGTTTGAAGTTGTGTTAGAGTCAATATTTGTCATTCAAGAATGTGCCAAATTCGTTTTGATCTGGTGGGAGTGACATTTTATACTTATTTGTGATAGTGTAAAACAGCTTTTAACTCTCATGGCATTATTTCAGTCAGTAATGCCTTTGTTCCTAGACCTGCAAAGGGCTCATAAAAGTTGCAGAAAAGGTTCTTTTATAATTCATTTTTATGCTTTCTTTGCTTTAGGTTACTAATGGTGATTCTTTTGTTTGGAGCCATTTTACCTCTTTCAGTGGTACTGCCTGAAGTGATTAATTAGGTTTCCCACTTCAGTGTTACACCTTTCAGGTCACTGTGATATGTCATTGAAACAAGCCCATTAAGATGAATGATATGTGTTGTAATTTCATTAGTGTCATCAATAATGTATTGCACTTTTCTGTTCAGGAGTCTCTTTTTGTTTTGTGTGGGTCAGGCTGACTGTGTGAATTATATTTATAGGATCAAGGTAGTTAAAGGTAGATACCTAACCAATTAGGCCAGAGGCTGGCAATGTTGTTTTGGAGGTGTTGGCTACAAAATCAATTTGTATTAAGGAATGTTTAAGTAATTGAATTTCACAGTATAAATTAAAGTCTCTTGGTATCATTATGCATGTTGTGGTCACATAATGATATCTTGTGCTGATGAAATGGCTAGGTTTTATTTTTCAGTCCATGTGTAATATTTAATGAAAACACTTTTCTAACTTGTAAAGGCTTGGAAGTAATAAATGGGACTAGCTATTTTTTTCATTTGATGAAGCTTGACAGAGATAAGAAGTAAAACTGTATAAATTGACCCTCATGAACATGCATAAAGAGAAATCATTTTATGCAACAAAGGAGTGGCATGGCTTGCCAAGCAAAAATAATTGGAAAATATAAGATCCTGGTGAGAATTCCTAGCAGAAAATCTGAAAAAAAAAAAAAAAAAAAACAAACACACCATGGTGTTGTATAATGTTACTTATTATTTGCATACAAAAAAAAATAAAATTAGGTTCTGTCATACTCTGGAATCAGCTATGCCGAAATCATATTACTATTGCAAAAGTTAAGATATTCTCTTAAATTATGACAGCAGGCTGCTTGTCTCTTTCATTCATCAAACACCTAAGCTTTTCTCATTAGACACTTGATTTGTGCTGTAGTCAGGTGGGACGGGCTAGGAATACTTGTCTTTTACAGTGGGTCACCTGCCTGTGGATTTACTGTGAAATCTCCTGTGATTCCAAAATCACAGCAGAGTTAAACTGTGTTAGCATCCTTGTGCGTCAAGGTAAACCATCTTTTTAGCCTGTGTGCCTTGTTTAGAGCACATTTGAACACTGGATAGGAGATTTGTTCCTATTCACCACAAATGTTTCCTCAGCAGTCCCCAAATGTTCCAGGCTTCATATCATCCTCTCTTTAGAGTCTGATTTCTTCCAGTCTAAGTTAATATTGCTTTGCTGATGGCTATTGTCTTATGACATTTTTATTAGGTGACTTTACCCCCAATAAAGGAATAGAAGGACCCTAATATAGATCAAGATGCCAGTGTTATAGGCATTTGTATCAGAATTCTAGCTCAGTCAAACTCTCCCAACCACCCACAACCAGATAGGACTGTCGCATGTCTCCTAAGAGCAGAAAATCATGTCGTTGTCTCCAGCATTGCCCCTGCTGTTCAAGGGCTGTGAGGGGTTGTGAACAGGCTTCTGTCTCCCTGTGAACTACGGGAACTATAGAGGAGAGTTCTTCAGAAGCCTGGTTCTGCTCACACTAATCTCAGCAGGAGTCCCTGAATTTATTTCAGAGGGAGCAAAATCAATCCCTGCTTTGAAAACTACAGTATTTCCTATAGCACAGCCTATCCTTAAAAACCAACCAACCAAGAATTTATCTGGTTCTCAACAAACACAGTTTTCATTTACTGTGCCACAAAGATGCTTTAGGGATAGTCCACGATATAACTTTACTCACCTTCAAGTGTGAGCTGAATCAATAGCATCAGCTCAGAACTGAGGAAGCAGGCAGTTGTCCTCTGGCTGCCACAGTGCAAGATGAAGAAATTATCACAGCATCTGGTTCTTACTGTCCTCCTGATGGAGGTTTCTGTCCCTGCCGAGCTGTTCCTGCGCAAGTGCTCCTGACATGCTTCGGTCTAAATTATCTAGGTCAGTGGTGACCTACTATTCAAACTATGTAAGCTGTCGGTCTACTGCAGCGTTGGATTTGAACCATTGCCCTCCTCTGTGTAAAAGTTCTATGTATTGGAGTGCAGAACACTAGAAATGGCAAGATGTATTGCTGTCAGCGGATGAAAAGCTTACTGTTCCTATTGTGTATTGCTGGATTTGGATGTGTACCCAGTACAGGAAGGTAAAAACATAAAGACTGAAAAATCCTGTTATGAGGGCAGGAGTTTTTTCATATCTTTGAAAAACATTACCCCTCACTCAAAACACTTTTTCAAGCTGGAAAGCATGGTAGAAGACTGTAAATATTCTGTAGTATCATGTATTGACCTCTTTCATTACCATTCCTCATTTTAGACTGGCATATAATAATAAAATAAGCGTTTGTGGTCATCTGTCTTGTAGGTACTTGGCAGTTTTGTTGCTAATTTAGAGTTGCCATTGGGCCTGTGCTGTCCTACAGTTAGGTTACTAACGGAGTATCTAAGTTGTCCTGCGTTCTTGCTGGTTTCATTCTGTGAAACAACTTCTCCCCTGTCCTGAACACCTGCCTTATATCTAAGGATAAGGTCCTGCACCAAATCATGTGTAGCTTTCCTGTTTCAAATTTCACCCACTTCTGTTTACAATCAAAGGAGCTCCTAGGTGGAGATTTATGATATTTACATGCTCTTCTAATTAGGATAATGATTACACCTGCTTTTAGATAACATTTATAGACTGCTTCAGAGTCTCATTGAAATCACTGAATAGCTTTGAATTCTGAGCCTTCAACACCTCATACAGGTAACATTTCCAAGGAATTAGACTTTACCTTTGCATGTGTTTTCATACAAGCCATTAAAAAGTCTTGCAGATATTAGAGGAAAATACAGATTTTGTATCATGAGTGCTAAGCTGTACCTGCCCTTTATTTCCTTCCTCGAGTATGTGACATTAAAGATGGGGTGCTCTTGTTCTGATGCCACAAAGGATTATTTATGAGTAAAGGCTCTGCTGAAGGCAATGAGAATTTTACCATTGACTTCAACACAGCTAGAATTTCCCGTCTGATGTGCAAAATAAATACAGGAGCAGATAGGGAAAAAAATAAAATTCCTTTCCATGCCTAGGGTCCACAGGAATAACCAAACTTTTTTTTAGAGGGGAATAAATGGAATCCAGCTGACACATGAAGTACTTCAAGAGGTGTGTGATAGGTCTAGCGTATGATTTTGAAAAAAAGTCTTGAATGGTCAAAGAGGAATTTCTTTGACGGATTTAGTGAACGTTTCAATGTATGTACAACCAGATCAATGAACAGATGCAGTTTACAAAGCTGTAATAAATAGACAGTTGTCTTTGTTTGCCATGGGTCAGCTTTGCTGTGCATATCTATCATCTGTAAAGTGTGGCTGATACTTGCAGGATTTCTTGATGATTTCTGATGAATTGTTTTGAGTAAAAAGTTTACTATTCTCCATTGTTCTCTTTTAGAAATATTCTTTATAGACTAGATCAAAGGACAACCCGGTTTTCAGTATTGCTAGAGGCACTGGAGCACTGCAAGCTACATCAGTCAAATGAGACCATTCAAGCAGCCTTGTCTGAGGTGCTGAACAGCATCAATTCAGCTCAGGTTTACTTCAAAGCAGGACTTGATGTGTTTGAGACTACCTTAGCTGGAAAGAAATGAGAGGATTCTCTGCATTCTAAGACGTTTGTTTACGACTCGCTAAACAAAAGTTCGACTTGGACCACAATTTCTCTGAGGATGAAACCTTTCTCAACTTTTCTTTCAGTTGGAGCTTAAAGGTACTGCAATGTGTGTTTTTATAAATATATAACAGTCTTTTGCACTGTTCACCGTATATCTCAAATGTCTGTTTCTGAATGTATAAAACATAATTAGAGGGAATAACACTTAAGATATGATTTTTGGAAGGACGTCTGCTGTATTTTTATATGTAAAATATATTTTTATGACTAAGAGCTCAATTTTGCAAAGTACCAAGCATGTCCTGCAATATGCTGAAGACCTGGTTCTGACACACCCCAGATGCATACCCAGGTGAGCTTTCCATGCCTGCTCTGTCAGAAAAACGTGACTTAAGTATATTCTTGTGTTTCTTAACTTCCTCAGCAAACTCATCTTCTCCTTACTTGTTTCAGAGTAAGTAGTTGAAGGATGTGGCGTTTCCTTGAGTATCCAGTGCTGGAGTTAATCAGGAAATACACAAAACACCTTTACTAGTGCAATCCAACATCTTTACTCCTGTGGAATAATAAATACCTCAATTCTGAGAATACAGATAAACTTTGATTAGCCCATTTCTGCCTGAAAAAGAGTTGGTTTTTCTAGTAATTCTTGGAGAAAAAATTTTTATGATGATTTCAAATTATTTGAAACGTTTGAATCAGTAGTTACACTTGTACAAAAATACCTTGAATCTTTTATGCTAAATGAAAGAACTGCCTAGTCTTATAAGGCTGCAGGCCTTATAAGTTTATACATTGCCAAAACAGCCCACTTCAAGATCTCCCTAAATTTCCAGAGAGCAGTAAATTAAAGACAACCTCACACTTATGGGAACATTTTTAGGATTCCACCACTCTGCCACACCACCCACTATTTCAGGCTGGATCATTCCATCAGTAGTGCTTAGCATATAGGACTTGGATTGTTGTCAAAAAAAGCACAAGCAAAATATAAATTCATTTCCTACTGCAGAACCAAGAATTCACATCTGAAGGCACAAGCTGATGAAGCATATTGCAGGGCTAAAACTCAAATCTGTTTTGGTGAAAGCCCTGCACAAAGGCTGTAATCACACCGTTACCTTGTTAGCCTGAAGTAATCTGTGAATGAAAGGATCGGGAGGCTCAGTGTCCTAACCTCGAAGGGGATAATGTACACACCTGAGAATTGCAAGTCTTAATATAAACAGTTGAAATTGTTAAGCCCTATTGGGTTTAGAGTTTTACAATCTCAGATGATTCTGGGATTAGAGCTTAAAAAATTAATTTTATATAGATACTTAGAAATGAAATATAATTTATTTGATGGAAACGGTAAATGTATTGTTACCCAGTTTTCCATGGAAACATTACAGAAACATTTCAGGTTGCAACAAAAATTGAAAAAGTATCTGTATTAATGTGAAAAAAAAAAAAAAAAGCCTTCAGGATAATTTCAAAGTGCACAATTTGTGAAAGGGTGAAAGCTCATGAAACAGTACAAGACTTTTAAAGTGCATGTTCACACAGCAAGAAATGAGAGTTGTTTACAGATCTGGGGTTTTGTTTCCAAAAGTTCTTGGCAAATGAGCCTCTGTTAGCAATGACCCAGGACTAGGTACATAACAGCTATGCTGTTGCTACATTTCTTTGCAAGTTATATCATAACATGGGCAAAAGCATCCTGGGTATGACCAGAGGTGGGGCTGTGCAGCTGTGCAGCTGCAGCTGGAGTGGGAGTATGTTCAGCATCAGTCAGTGTGACTGCATGAACTTAGACATGACTATCTCCTGTCTTTACTTGGTATCTGATAGGCAAAAATACTGATTATTCTTTAGCTAATGCTGGTACCAAATCTGTTTACTGCAGAGAGAATCTGACTTCTGAAGAGTAACAGTTTTTCTGATATTACAATGTTTGTTCATCCCTTTGTTTCCATAGTTGTTGTTATTATAATACTTAAATGGTTGGAGTAGCCACATTTGAGTTGTTTGTTTATTTTGTGATAGTATATGGTGTACTGTGCACACTGCATTCAAATGTTTTTTTTTCTAAAAGGGATCACTCTTCTAACATTCTAACATAACTCTTCATTTACTAAAATATTTTCTTTAGAGCGCTGACTCACTGTGGAGTTAATATCTGTGGTCTTAAGTGATAAAGGATCAGGTGGCATTAAGAGACCAAAAAATAGAGATTAATGCTTCCTTTAACTCTGCCAGGTGAATTTAATAACTGCTTCCACAGTCTTGGTATGTATGTTCCACCAAAACCACCTCTAATGTAACCAAAGTGTACTCACGCAAAATCGGTGAGATCTGTTGGGAAGAGTATCCCTCATGTATGATTTCTCAACCGTGTAATTCCTCACTAAAATATTTATCTTGTTTTCTTACTAATGCCCTTCTATAACCACTTTTAAAACAGCAGTCTTCAAAGTACTCCACCACAAAAAGCACCGCTACTATAAATGCCTGTCTGTTCTAGAGACAATCATACATTCCTGTTGGTGAGATGAATCAGAGAGCTATTTAGGGACATAAATACATTGATTTCAGTGTCATCTCACACTTCTGGATCTCTAGGCTTTTATGTAAAATGTTCAGATCTTACATATAAGTGAGTGCCCAGTGATGATATTTGTACCATTATAGCTTTGGAAAAGGCACTTGTGAGCCTTATCCTTCCATTGATTTTTAAATCCTACCTATTGACTTCAAAGAATTTATAGCAAGTTAAAAGTCCTAAATACCTGGTGTGTTTCTAATATAGAATTTTTGCCCAGTCAGCTGTGGAATATCAGCTAAAGGAAGGTGTTAGTTAACATAGTAGCTTACCCAGATTGAATTCATTCCTATATTGTGTTGAAATAAACTGAGTGCCCTTAAAGGCAGAAGTATGTTTGCAAATTGCCTGAATGATACTAAAAATTTGTTACCTTTTCAGAGACACTACAACAAATACCTTGATTGCTAAGTAATCTAGAGTTGTGCTCACAGTGACCAGAAAATCCCTGCAGCTTGCAACATTTGTATGTTGAGACAGTTGATAATAAAAAGCTAATAAGATTTTATTAGTGCATATTTTAAAGAGTCCATAAAGAAGCTAAAGTACAATCAACTCAGATGAATAAGTGCATAGGAGCTGGATTTTGAGTACTAGCCTTAAAAAAGGCAGTGAATTGCTTTTATCATCCAAGAAAAACAAGACTATTTTGATATACAGTATCTGTGCAAATACATAAACACACAAATACGCAAATGCCTTATATCTTCAAAACATTGTATAAACATTAATCTACTTGCAGTGATGTGATACATCTACGTAAACATAGATGTTAATAATAACTACGTGAGAAAATTAGCAAGTACTTTGCACTGCTTCATTTCCCTTTTAGGAAGGTTTTTCAGGTTAGAGGTGTAAAAGGCAGCACTTCAGCTGACCTCAGTTCTTGCAGCAGGATGTGGGGAAAGGTTAAATCTCTCAGATGCCACAAAAGGGACCTCTGCAGGTCATCTAGTCAAACATCCCTGGTCAAGCAGGGTCACCTAGAGCCAGTTGGAAAGGGAGGGCCTATGTTCTGATTACTTTTTAATTATCTTCAAAGGATGGAGATTCCATAACCTCTGTGGTCAACCTGTGCCAGTACTTGATCACGTTCACAGAGAAGTGTTTCCTTCTTCCATAGATATCGTTTCTCTAAATGTCTCTGTATATTTCTTAGTTTTTAAATTATTGTAATGTATTTAATTGCAAATATTCAAAAGATAATCATCATTTCATTCAGTGAAAACTCTTGGCTAAGGCCTCTAGGATTTCACAGTTAGTATGTAGGAAAGTTTGTAAAAGGAGATTTGTCCTTCAAGACATGGTGTTTATTTCCAAGTTGTAGAGACTATTGTCTTTACCTTTTGAGATCTGTTTGTATGGTCCCTGATTCCCAGTCACAGGATTTCTATGTACATTAAGAGAGTGATTGAGAAAAAAGATGCATTAGAAAATGCAGGGAGGAAAAGCGCCCATCAGCATATGCGTAGCTATGTGCTATGAATGTATCCATTTTAACCAAACTTTGGGAGCTCAGTGCAATTCTATGGCTCGTGTTGTGCAGAAAGTCAGGCAAGATAATTGTATGGGTCATTCTGGCTCTAAAAGCTATTATATACTGTAAACATAGTTATTTCTGGGCCTGTATTCTCAAGGGAGAAGTTAAGAGTTTCCTCAAAAGCCTTGTGCTGCTAGCTGTTATCTATGTTACTCAGAAATTAGTACCTCTGACATACATTACGGCTGCTGTCTCAGGAAACAAACACAGTGTGGAAGATGTTCTTTCCCTTTAGTTCTCCATAACATTTTAGCAGTATTCTGCCAGTCACAGGAAGGTGAGTGATAGGAAGCAAATCTTGTTTTAAGATGGCTGGGACCTGGATTTTGAAAACAGTTAAGCCTATACAGCACTATAAATGTTCAAAACACAGTTAGGTGTCTTCTGTTGGAGCTCTGAGTCTAGAAAACTTGGGACAGAGACTGCAGTATAGCAATGTCTCGAATGTAGAAAACCCAGTTAGGTTCTGTCTATTAAAGGTTATATTAATGGTAAAAATTACTTGCCTGTCAGTGGAGGGATAGATTTTCATCACCCTGGGTAGTTTTTGGTGGCTTGAACCATCAGGCTGTCTTTTCTTCCTTTGCCAACATCTTCTCCAACCCCCTGCATTCCCTGCATTCAACTTCTCTCACATCCTTGTGCCATATGATGACTTGCACTATCCCTCACCACCTTTTTCTCGGTCATTCCCACTACTTTTCTGTCCCCGTTCTGGTTCCTTATCATTTCTTAGTCATCTCATTAACTTACCAACTATCACTTCTTAGTCTCCCCTTTATTTCACCAACTACTAATCCTCTGATCTCAGTCACGCTTTTTGTTCCACATCCAATTCTTAATTCACCTCCCTTAAGTTTAGATTCTTATTCCTGGTACAGCTGCCATAGTAAAGAGCTGACAGTGATGTAAAAGTCCCGCTCAGATCCAAATGGATAAAACATAAGAAGACATCATCCGTTAAATTTGTGAGTACGTGCAAACAGCAATTTATCAATTATAACTTGTTTGAATGGAAGCATATTTTTTTTCAGGTCTACAAAGTATTTTTTTTCCTGGCTTCTTTCTCTCTAATGTCTGGACTAGAAAATTACCTCAAAAATATCAGTGTAGGCAGGTGACAATCTTGAAAGTTTTGAAATAAACTTCTTGAAGTTGGATGAATAAGAAATAATAGACAAACTTAATCAGAGTTGGTTCTACCTGCTTACAAAGTAAAATAAGCAGCATGTAAGCATGTACGTTTTTCTGACCTTGTGCATGCCATCCAGTATCCTTCATTACATGATGGCTATGTACAAAAATGATGTGTAAATATCTGAGTAAGAAAAAAAATCAGAAATATCTGAGTAAGAAAAGATGGCTAAAGTAGAAGCAAAATTTGGTTACTGTATTGCAGTGTTTTAAATTATTAAGGATGATAAGGACTGAAGCCATATGCACAAACCTGTACTTGAACCTTGGAAGTGCCTAAGAATAATGAATACTCTCCTAGGAAGCAAAGGATTTAAGAATATCTAAAATAGACTGTGTGTTCACTATGGTGCTGTGAAGCCTAACGTGATTTTTTTCCTAATTTTAATCCCGTTGCCCCTAATTGTTTCTACTGTTGCTCATACACTCATCATAGCTGGACAGTAGATACACCTGCAGAGTTAGATTTACTGAAAGATTATGTTCCCCCTCAGGCTCACTGACTTGGTCTGCTTTTCTCAGCAGGGTTCACTTTACCATGATTGCTTATCAGGGTACTATTCCATGTGAGGTCAGCAGAATTTGGCCACTATTTATGGAATTTCCTGAAAGATTTGGTATCAGAATATTGTTTATTTGTGTTTAGTATATTCTCTTTAATGTCTCAACTTAGATTATTAAAAGCAAGAGTATATTTTTCAGAAAAATGGCCAAGAGTCTCTTGGTCAATGTTCAGCAAACCCACAGGGCAGAATATAAATGTGTATGTACAAGTGATGTATTATAATCTAATATTAACTTAATAGTTATTATAAATGTTGCTGTGGATTAATGCAAACATTCTCTTATGAGTGCCACAGATTGTAATTAATACAAGGGCTTAATTTAAGAAATGTGATCAGAATAGAGGCAATGAACAACTGTTTTTCCTGTGTAAATGTAGTACATATGCTTACTCATCTGCCTGATCCATTTGGTTAAAAGAGATCAGGCTTTTGTTTAAGCTACTTTTCTCTGATTTACTTTCCAACCAGCCTTTGAAAATGAAGTCTTGCTTTTTATTTTTCTTTTAAATGTGTGCTGCCTTTAGTGTTTGTGGAAAGCTTATCGTGATAAGACAGCGTAACATCTTGTCTGGTTATTCCTGGATTGACAATTAAAAGTGGTAGTTCAAAACATGGTCTTTGGAAGAAGGTCCTTTACTGACCAATTAATATATATCATATTATATGCTTGGGTGGCTGCCTTCACCATGCAGTGGTATAGGTATGCAATATGATGCCTTGAGGCACTAATTTAAGATAATAATTTTTTTTTTAATAGCATTGCAGACACCTGCTATTTTTCCCCTATTTGAGTCTGTTCCCTCCTGAGCATTCTGGTGATACAGCAATGTAATGCCAAGTTCTCTTAGCACCTGCTACAGGCTCTTACTACAGGTGGTATGTTAGGGGGTTGTCTGAGCCGTCCCTGTACTTCCACAGTTTTCAATTAGTGTCTCTTGTAGCCCCAGTCAGCTCTTGTGTAGCACAGTCCTGATACTGGTCTGAATGACACTAAGGTGCGATGGACAGGTCTGACTGACATGTTAGCTTGCTACAGAAACTGCTGTTGCCCCCTATCCTTAAAAAGGTAAATATAATACTTGGTAAGTGCTTCCTAGACTTTTGATGTTTTCAGTCTGTATATTGAAGATTCTGAAAAAGTACTGGAACGCTGTTGTGTTGTGTTGGTTTGGTTTTTTGTTCCATGCAGTCTCATTTCCTGTTCTCAACAGCTGAAACATCTTGTAGTCTGTGAATCCACTAGAGGAGAAATAAGGAGATGCTTAGTATCTCATACTTAAAGCAGATAAGATGAATACAAATTCTCTTTATTTTCCATTTGTAATTTATGCAAGTTAATATGCAACATAGTCTTATCACATATATTATGATTTGATATTCTGAGACAAGTGGAAAATAAATGTGATGCCATATCCAGAGGAAGTATAATGAATTCAGGGAACACTTCACATTCAAGTATCCTAACTGTTTGCATACAGGGAGAATGAAGATACAGAAGGTACATGGAACAGATACTTTGGGGGATTTTAGTACAGGTCTGGAAAATAACATTCCTTTGCATAAGGCCAGATTTTATCATCGTATTCATACCTAGCTGCATGGTAGTGTGTTACGTGTCCTCATTGCTGTACCTTTGAGAATTAATGCTCAGATGCTGCTATCAGTGATCATCTTAGTCTCAATACAAACTGTTATTTTTATGTTATGTAACACCTTACAGAATTCACCTAATCAGATGGAATATGCAAGTATTTCTGCCTTTTGTGTGCAAAAGAGCAGCTCTCAAGTTTTTTTTTTACCTTTGTCAAGCTTTCACATAGAATGTGAGATGCCTGAATGATGACTCCTTCATCCCATCTACTTCTAAGATTTCATGTAGTAAAATCAAGTTGCCACAACTGATAGCTAGTCAATTCAGAATATTAAGTAACTAGCTTTTTTTGACCATGCAGTAATATAAACTTGATACAGTGATTCCTGGAAACCAATAAATGTCATGTTATATGGAAATGTGCAATGAAAGGTGGATTTTTATAACACATTATAGAAAGTTGAGTCTGAATAAAACAGCTTATTTGCAAAATTAGTTTACTTTGTATCAATTTGTATTTTTATAGCATAGTGTAATAAAAAGGTAACATTGGCCATTAATGTAAGTAGATTCTATGTACTTTGATTAAGAAGCACATTTTCCTTGTTTGTGCTATGAATTTGATTTTCACAGTCTGTGAGAGTGTTTGTAGAAAAGGCACTGTGGACTGGAATTCAGTAATAGACATTTTGTGGAAGTGGTTATGAATTAGACATCTTTTTTTCCATGCTTACATGTTTTTTGCTAGAAATTAAACTGGAATATGAAGATGTGTATAACGTACATTGCACTGAATGATTTGGAATTATATTAATTTCCTTTTTTGTTGGTTTTTCTTTCTTTTTCTAATTGGTTCTGCCAGTAAGCTGTAACATATGCCTCTCAAGCTGCTGATTCAGTAACATGGATCCCAGGGCATTAAAACATAATGGGAAGAAGGAAAAAAGCAAGGAAGAAAAAAAAAATAGCTAGACAGAACCTCACAACCTGGGATGTGATAATTTACTGACAGGTAAATTTTTAATTATCCACTTTTTTAGGCGCTAGTATATAGAAAACTCAGATATTCAGATAATTGGTCTTTCAGGTAGGAAGAAATTGTTCCTGTATGTTTTTTGGAATCAAGAATTTGAAAAGTACATAGAGACTTTGGATGAAACTCAAAGTATTCAGGATAGGACTCTAAAAAAAAAAAAAAAAAAAAAAAAAAAAAAAAAAAAAAAAAAAAAGAAGAATCTAGATGCTATCTGAAGAAAGAGACCAGTCAGTTCTGAAAATCTTGATGATATGTAATATTCAGATCATATGAAATTCAGATGATCAGATTTTTCCCCGTAGTTCGGAGGTCCTGAAATTATGAGGTAGTTCTTATCTCATGGAAATATGAATTCCATGTTTTGCTTATAGTATATGAGAACTTGGAGGCTTTTCTGTACTTACGAAGCACTTGAGAAGTGTAATGAAATAGTTTCCTTGTAAATGAATGTGTATTTCCAAATTTTATTTCCATTTTGTGTAGGGTTTTTTTTTTGTTTTTGTTTTGAAACTGCTTTCTGGTTCACGAGATTAAAAGGAAAAATAAAAGCAATGCCTTGTTAATGGTTTTAATCACGGCTAGATCATTAACCTACTTTGACTCATTAGCTCCATACAAAGTGCAGCTCTGACTAGATTATCTCATGTAATGTTAAAGACTGATTTGTGAAACCTGTTTCTTCAGAATATGTTTCCTTTAAGCCATGTAAACTTATGCCAGGAAAATAAAAGCCAACCATATATCAACAGTTTTATACAAGTATCTTATTTTCAATTCCTGCTGATAGATCTATGAAAGTCATTATTACTGAAAAATGTCATTAAAGTTAGGCTTCTTTGCCTGGGTATCAAAATCTTCTTCTGTGGCTTCCCTTAGGAGATCGGACCATTATCCTCTTTCACTGAGTATCTATCTGAGCAAGAAAATAAAAAATAAAATTAAAAAAATGTATATTTAAGATATTATAAGCATTTCAGGTAGCCAGGCTTGGTACAGAACAGATTTGTCCAAGAGAATGGGAATATAACCAATCGTCTCCACTATTTTATTTAACATTGAGATTGCTATGGCATTTCTTGCACCCTTATTTCTTATTAAGTAGTGGGAGTGGAGTCTATTGGATCACATAATTATGAAGGCATTTCCTTTTTATATGAAGTGTAGATATGGAAACCATGCAACTTGAACTAATGAATAATTTGATGAAGTTGCTAAGACTTTCAACAGTAGAAACAGTAGCAAATCCTGTCTGAAAGAGAAACTCAGGGCTTTGCAAGTTAGTTTCTGTATTCCATCAGAAGTGACTGAGAGTGGTGCTGTGAGCTGAATCGATTTTCAGATACTGAGTAACAAAGTTATGGATCACCATTACTCTCCCTAAAAGGCCAGAGGTAAAGTGGGTGATCCTGGGACTGGATAAGATAAGCTAGGTCTAAATATCTGAGTTTAAAAAGCCTTAAAGCCTTGGTTAAGGCAAATACACAAAGGCACCATCGCAAAGATTTCTTTCAGTACAGTGACCTTGAACAGTCCACTGACCTTACTTCTATCAAACTTCAATCTCTTTCTGCTTATAGTCCTCTCAGCTGCGGAGGCTCTGGGCCGCGTCTCAAGAGTTGTAAACCAAGATCGCTCCTTTGAGGCTGTCAGCTTACATCAAGTGAAGATCTGATCTGCTGTTGTAGCTCAGCCTCAAACAAATGGAAGCACTTTCTGACATTGCTTGACTATCTCATTTCAAGAGAAATCTAGTAAGGTTTCTAGCCAATGCCTCCAAATCATCTTTGGGTATATCAGAGCCAAGGTCAGTGCTGTTCCACGGATGAATTATCCCTTTGGTTAAGAGTAACTTTTCCTTCACAAAAGAGAACATGCATTGGAACTAATACCATGCCAATATTTACTGCCTTTTAAAGTGTGTTCATCGTGTAATAGAAAGTATTATACTTAAAATTGGACCTCTCCCTTAAACAGTTACCTGTCATCCCTTAAAAATAAGCTGCTTTTGTACTGTATAATACCAACCAGTTTCATACAGTATCTTTCTGTATCCCTTGGCTGTGAGTAGAGAGGAAGATGATGAGCACAGTGCCCGATCAGAACTGTGTCACCATATCTCCTACAGGAAGAAGGGAAAATAATGGGCAGCGATGTACTATGGGAGCTGACAATAGAGAACTATAAAATATAAAACTTGCAGCAGTAGCAGTGTTCACATGGTGTTGGTTATGCCATTTACAATGAAAGTTAAAGTAATAGTACCTAAAGTAAAACAAAATGGGTAAATATGTCAATGTTGAAGAGACAAAATGGCTGAGAAATGGCTTTGCTTTGGTAGTATAAAGCTGTGGAGATTGTTACAGGACACACAGGGAGAATCTTAAGGTTAAAAACTGGTCTATGTCCAAGTTACACGGGTATGTGTAAGTTGCAACATGAGAGAAGGTGTACTGCCATATGCCTAGTCAGATGCTGAAATCTCTAATACCTGTCAAAAAGGAACTGTTATATTCCAAATTGGAATATGGCGTTGAGAGAAACAAGGAAAAATATTGCTGTCTGCATCTACCACAAACAGGTTGACATTTCTAACTGTATTTCTGTGGTTTTCCTCTGAATAGTGATAGAGCTCAGTGTAAGAATTCATAAAGATGGATTTGTCTAGCCTGGATGACAGACAGGTGTTTGTCAGCGTGGGACTCTATATGAAAGATGGTCAAATTAGCTGAGTAAGTTTCCACATATGTCATGTGTCACTGCACTTCCTAAAGTGAAAGATAGCTGCGTTATCTAAAATGAAGATGCAGAACTATGATGGGAGACATTGATATGCAGGTGTTACTTATACAGTGAGTGTGAAAAATCAGATCATACCCCCACGCATGAAGTTCACATTTTCAAATTCTAGGAGGATGACCCTATAATGAACACTGAGTTCACTTTCAGGACTATGCCATTCATAAAGCGCTGTCACGCTCTCCTAGCGCTACATAATCAGGGCCCTATGAGTGAGTAATAGCCTTGTATTCATAGCAAGGCAATTTATTATCCTATATGTAAAATGACAACTTCATTATCATTCACTATTATAAAATAGCAGAGAAAGCAGCAGTTGAAATTAAAAGGCAGCTTTTTAAATAATTCTTTTTACAGTATGAAAATCCAATACATAAATTTGTGGCATGTAACATTTTTATCAATCTATGAAGAATTTAACTTGATGTTCCATGGCATACTTCACTGATGCTTCATCATTAGATTTAGAGAGAAGAATTTGTAGTGACTGGTTGCAGCATTGTGTTTTTTTTCTAACCAGCTCTGCACCTCCTACCGTGCATTTTTAGATGGGCACAATTCTGCTTCAGTTACTTTGCTGGCCATCCAAGGAATTGTCTCTAGGCTGTGCAATTTGATGCAGCTTTGTAAATTGACTGCAGGTACTTAGTTCTTGTCACAATACAGTGCAACATATTTGACAGATGATTGGTCTTCTCATGGTTTTTGCTGTTGTTTCCATGAGGCCTTCACCATCCACATGCAATAAGGAACTGTTCATTTAGCTCCTGCTGGTAATACTGCCTTTTCAGGTTAATTGTATTTACCCAAATTTTCTGTCATCTATTAATATTTCTGTGAAAACAATCTTTCCAGAATACATTATTTTGCTTCAAATTACATGTGTTGACATCCATCATTTTATACATCTAGAATAAATGAAAATGAATGATTGACCGTGACAGGTAAGTCATTAAGTAGACATAAAACAGATTATATTGTAAGGTGTGATCCAATCCATGGTTTGAAGATCCTTCACAATACAGCACGGTCGGCATCATTAACTGTAACTGGGAAGGGAGAATTAAGTCTGCTGGGAGAGAGTGTCCTTAACTTCCTCTTTTATAAACAGTGGGACTACGGTGAAGGGAGTTTGCAAAGAATGAGGAAGGCAGGCGTGCCTGGGACCTCCGGCGTTCCCACAGAGAACTGTAAACTGCTGGACTGTCCTTCTTAAGCCTTTGTCAAAGACAGAGATTTTTACCAAGATAAATTTCTCTATCCAGAGAATAGTTATGTACTTTTTTTTTTTTTTTTTTTTTTTTTTTTTTTTTGCCAAGAGGACATAAAAGACTTAAGAATTCTCTCCCTGACCAATTGCATGACACTTTGGATAAATCTTTATATGCAATAATACTCAAGGACCTAAGTAATACATCATCTTTGATCTGACCAGGCATAAATAATTTATTCATGATATATCACTCATAACTTGATTCATTGACTCATCTTTAGACAAGACAAGGTCAGTGGAAAAAAATGATTAAGCCTTTTGCCTGCAGGGGGAAGAAGCTTAAACAACAAATTCATCTTCAAATCTGACCTCATGAAACTTGACAGAGAAGATTGTAAAAATAGAAGTAGACTTTAAAAGCCCACTTTTGCTCCCAATCACAGTATTTTAAATCCAGTGACTGCACTGACTATAGAGTACATTGGAAAAGCCTGTACAAGTCAATGGAATCACTCTGGACTTTGTACCATCAGGGAAGAATTTGACTCTGAAAGAGGGGAATTGGACATTTAAAGTTGAAAATAATGTGCCTGAATATTTTGTTGGATCAAAGATGGCAAGTCAGACTCTGTACCCAGTCATATCATTATAAATCTGGCAAGATGACATGAAATTTCAGACTAGTCTGAGCCTTCTGGCAAGCTGAACTAAACAGCCTCCTTGATTTACATTTAACGTTTTTGCTGCTTTTACTACTACTGGAATGTCATTTCAATGGATCTGCTCCTTCCTGGAGCGTGCTTGAGAACAGCATCTTTAGAAGAGGTCACTGTTTTGTTAAACAACACAAGGTTGTTGACATACAAGAGTATGTCATTTCGCTGCGGTGTGTCCATCGTCCTAGCACTCTGATGTTTGCCAAGCCTTTGCTTATAGCAGAGGGCAGAATCTTCCTCATCTTCTAGTGCAGCACTGGTATCATTTGTTGTGGAATAATTATGTTAACAGGAAATAATACTACTACATTTGAGGTAAGGTAAGGTGGATCTTTCAAACTAATTTAGACTTGTCCATGTGCTTAAGTGTCCAGAGAGTACAGTAATATTCAAATGAGCATCTATGTATTTATTCTAAACTTAAGCAATGTGTCAAAAATTAACTTAATTCCATTTGGTAGAAATTTCAATCTATTTCCAGTTCTCAGAGTGACTGAACGCCTTTATCAAGTGAAACTCATAGAAATGGAGTGTGCTTAATACACTGAACCCTTTGGAAAATTGTGCAATTGTAAAAATGGTTGGAATCAGCATTTTATATCAATGAACCTGGAAACAGATACAAGCAAAAGACAATGATACATTAGAAAAGAAACAGACTTTAAGATAGTTGACGGGGGGTTGTTTTCAAAGGGATTTTGGAGGCTTTACTTTCTTTTTGGCTTTTTATATTTCAGACTCTTGTATTACAGAGTAGCCCACCAAATGTTACAATTATGAGTGTGAGCTGGAGAGTCCTTGAGCAGTGCATTTCCCCTACATATCATTCTAAAAACCTCTGCTAAATAACCTAGAGCTGATTTCACATCTCCGGTGTTCAGTAGCCTTTAAAATTTCTCATTTCTTTGCTCTGTGATTGTGCTTTAGGCAGTAGCATAAAACATAGAAATGTATCAGCTCATGGCATGTAATGGTATTTTCTTATATCACAGTTCTCACAAGGAACACCAACTGTATTTTTTTTATATATATATATGACTAAACATTTTAATCAATTCAATAAGTTTAAAGGTAAATTCAATCTAGGCAGCTAGTATAAGTACAGTATCATCCACACAAAAAAAAATAAAATGAAAGAATAGAGCATGACAAGACTAAACAAGAATTCAGAATCCACTCTTACTAAACCTGTTTACTTTGTGAACTTGCAGCACAAGTCTTTAATAATTAATCACACAGAACACTCATGACAGATCCAAACCTCGCGAAATAACCATCATGTTTCTTTGATCATATAAACACATTTACATTAAAACTTTTTTTTTTTTTTTATTAGAAAGAATTTAACTTCTTGTGATATGGCTAACATTAGCCTCTT
Source organism: Tetrax tetrax (assembly GCA_009806455.1). Classification (NCBI taxonomy): domain Eukaryota; kingdom Metazoa; phylum Chordata; class Aves; order Otidiformes; family Otididae; genus Tetrax; species Tetrax tetrax. The sequence continues at coordinate 74,785 of WHYT01014300.1, forward strand.
CATGGTTTCAAAAGACTGATGTTGTCTGCAATGCAGTAATTTACTCTAGAAAATTCTCCTTCCAAGGCAGCAATGACCAAACCACCAATGTGGATGAATTGTGCAGAATTCCAGTGTGTCGATATGAGTTGCTGTTCAAGGGGAAGAGGAGAAGTGAGAGAGAGACCCTACTCGGCTCCTCAGGGCTGAGCAAAGAGGGGTCTAGGCCCAGTTCATCCTAGGGAGTAACTGGGAAAGGAACCAGAATTCACTTGGGAAGGTGGAGTTTTCATCCATGTTAAAAATACTGCATTTTTGTTCCATTTAAATTATTTTGCCCTGCCAATCATGATTACCTATGCATGTAATGACTCTGAAGGAAAAGGAGGACAGTGGCTCCCGGTGCTAATGTGATCACTTCAGAATGTGGGATAGGAGGGCAACACAGTGATACTGCCACAGCGGGAATTAGCCAGAATGAGTCGCTCTTGAAGAGAAAGGACTTCCTCTGAAGCCTTTAGCTTTAGATTTGAATACTGTATCTCATCCTGCATAACTGTCACTTTGTATAGATCCTAAACTTATCCTCAAGTGCTTTATTTTGGGCAAGAGAGACATAATCATTTGTTCAAAGTTAGCCTGTTTGTTTCTCTGCTTCTTTTCTTTGTAACTCCTTATGCATAGATTTCTATTCTGCTGTCATTTACATTCCTGCAGAAGATTCCTAATTGCTTTCGAAGACATTGTGGCTTGACACTATTCTAATGACACCTTCCATTATTGCTTTTCTATTTCTCACCCATTCAAATGAAGTGTTACATTGATATTGTTAAACAGCTTGAATAAAATTTGTGATAAAACTCCACTGGTTTTGGCTGAATAAAACATTTCTGTAATATTGTCCAGTTAAACTTTACTATTATCTCACGATTAATTTCTCCAGCATAAAGCATTTCCTTGTGGTATTCTTCTTGTTAATTCCTGGGAATTTCTTGATGAACCAGTGCTATATTACCTTAGCAAATGTGTTTCTACACGCTCTGGCTTAGTTAATTTGCAGTATTTTACAACACTAGAATTTTAGACCAAAACCCTGTTTGTTTAGAATTGAAGACATTACACTTTCTGAAAAATTACCCATATACCACCCTTTAACTTGATACTTTTTCTTATTTGGACTCACTCAGCTATGTATTTACTTTATCTTTATAAAAAAAGACACCAAGTTGAAAAAATTGCTGTGCTAATAACCTTAATCCAGAGATGCGTAATGATTCCTATTCAAGCCTTTTCTACCATATCAGGCACATAGAGGAAAGCAGTATTACAGGTCAATATTAAATTTATGTAATCCCAGCAGTAAACATATCTATCATTGTTAAAAAAAAATAAAGAAATAAATTGTTATTAACACCCTTTTTCATATTGTGTTTTTTTGAAGTAGTAGAGCCATGATACGAAGAAAGAAATACATCATTCAGCATGTCTGGAAGTATTTCCCAGTTGCCGTTAAGAACAAAAACTATTAACATGGTGCTCAACGGCTAAGGTCAAATTCATTCTGCAGCTATAGTGACATTATAATTAATGAGAGATCTGTATATGGCAAGAAAGGAGAATATTGACCCATTAATACACATTTTAAAATCAAAGACCATTTCTCTGCTGGTAATTCTAGCACGTGTTCAGTGTTATATGAGTTTTTTCCCTCTAAATGAAGGACAGAAATGCCATTTAAAAACTACAAGTGGTTGAATCTATAAATAACACTTGAAAATCTGAAACTTGTGCAGTATTATATCAAAGCAGAACAGGAAAAGCACAGAGGGACAATATCTGGAGCAGCTGGAAGGCTACAGAGATCTGTTCTGGTTTTCAGGTTGGGTAAGTGATTTATCATATACAGTAAGTATTATTGTTCCATTATATCTGTGGGGAAATTAAGCATAAATGCAATGCCCAGACCCATTCATGAGAACTCAGAAAAAACCTCCAGTATCCCCAGTCCACTGTTGATAGAGAAAAAATACTTTCGTGCATGCCACAGGGTGGCCTGTGCAACATAGAGAAACTTTTTTAATCAGCAGGAATGTGCCGTCAAAGGCAAAGCACCCAGCAAGGGCAGCATGGCATGAGTGCCACCCCAGGTGTCCAACTCAAGTGGATGTCAAACTGGGAGAACTACAAGTTGCCAATGCCACTGCCTGGCAGGGTGGCATATGGAAGGAATCTGAGGAAAGTAACAAAGCAAACAGAGGTGCCAAAAAACTACTTATGATCCTATTCAGGTGTGGGAATACTCACAATTTTTATTGCTGTGGTTCTTCCCTAGGGGAAATATTTTTGTGGTGCTGAAGTTCCTCTGCCAGGCTTGCCATGGTTGTATTTCTGTACCTCTGTCCTGCAGGTAAAAATATGAACTCTGAATTTTTTTACTGTTTTGCATGACAAACATTTGGTTTTTACATTTATTTCTAGTTGACTATATTTTTTGACATGCAGTTAACTCAAAAGTCTATGTGAGATCGTCTCACTTACTACAAATAGTCAGGAAACCCTTTTCTATATCATTTATTATCTTTGTTCATTAAGGCATAATATTTTTCAGCATTTCTCGAAAAAAGTTAATAGACTCATCTCCATTATGTGGTTTTACCAAATAAAATAGAGAAAAGTCTTCTGTGTCTACTTCAGAGTTTTTATCTTATGTTTGCTGTTAGTGTTTCCTGTGGTAAGTTCAATAACATTAACAAACCCTCCGACTATTTTTTTAATAATTGTTGCACACAATATCTAACTAAAAAAATTTTTCATGTTCCACCAGCAAAAACAATAACAGACAGCTAAAATCCTTGTAAATGTCTTCTGCTAGAGCCATATTGCCACTGTTAGGGGAAGAAGGATGGTTGTCATTTTCTAACATTGTTTCTTTATTGAAGAGATTTAAGAAAAAGACATTTTTTTTTAATTGGAAAGATATCAATGTTAAAGGTCTTTAAATTCAGTATTTTCAAGAAATCTTCAATCACCTGTAGGGCATCAAGTCCATAACAAATAAGGCTTTTTTGTATTTGTTAATCCATGCTGTGAGTGTATGCAAGTAAGAACTTTTTGCATTCCATCATCACAATATAAGCAGAAACATTGGCAATGTGTTTTGGTTTTCCTCAGATAAAATAAAAGGGAAAATTAATTGTTTTCATTAATTCCCCCATCATTTGGGTTAAAATTATATCGCTGCTTTTGCTGTACTTAATTCTATATTGAAACTGCTTTCTCACATTAAATATTTGCTGACCTCACAAGAATTGTGAGTGCAGTGAATGTCACTGGGAAATAAAATATCAGACTAGGAATCAGTTAGTCATTACCAAGTTGCAGTGACGAACTATGCTTGTGGTCTACAACAAACTGCGTTCTCTCTTAGACTGTTAGCTGTCAGGCAAAACAACCAAAACTCTGGGCAGCAGAGATCCCAGGGAATCCACCAGAATTCTGCTTTTGTAGGTGGGGTCCTTCAGGGCGGTGTATCGGTCTCCTTTCTGTAGGTCTTTTGGGAAAACGTCAAAATAAATTACATTTCCTCTAAAATGTACAGTTAAATATGCATGTGGTATGGTACTCTTTCAGATGGGTTATACATTCTCAAGTCAATGTTGGTTTTATAATGGTAGTTACTTCCCATGACAAATATGTATATAGTTCATGCAAAATTTTTAAGTTCTCAATATTTTTTCACATGAAAGGTATTAAACTTAGTAAATGCAAGTTTTTATCTGTTTATCACTTGGCTTTGTAGTTTTTTTTATTAGCATCCAGTTTCTCTGTCCTTTAACAGCACAACCAAAACAGTAAGATGAGAGAAGGAATCAAAGAAAATAACTTTCTGACAGTCCTCCATGAATTTCTCCAGCATGAGCCCTTCCCATGGGTTATAGTTCTTCATGAACTGCTCCAGAGTCCCTTCCACAGGGTGCAGTCCTTCGGGAACAGATTGTTGCAGTGTGGATCCTGCACAGTCACAAGTCCTGCCAGCAAACCTGCTCCAGCATGGGCTCCTCTCTCCACAAGGACACAGGTCCTGCCAGGAGCCTGCTCCAGTGTGTGTTTCCCATACGGTCACAGCCTCCTTGGGTCATCTGCCTGCCCTGGCATGGGGTCCTCCTTGGGCTGCAGGTGGATCTCTGCTCCTCTGTGACGCTCCACGGGCTGCAGGGGGACAACCTGCTCCATCATGGGCTGCACCACGGGCTGCAGGGGTTGCAGGGGACACTCTGCTTCAGTGCCTGGAGCACCTCCTCCTCCTTCTGCACTGACCTTGGTGTCTGCAGAGTTGTTTCTCTCGCACATTCTCACTCCTCTCTCCAGCTGCAGTTGCTGTGTTACGCAGTAGCTTTTCCCCCATCTTAAATATGCTGTCCCAGAGGCACTACCACCATTGTTGATGGGCTTGGCCTTGGCCAGCAGTGGGTCCATCTTGGAGCTGGCTGGCAGTGGCTTTATTGGACACGGGGGAAGTTTCTAGCAGCTTCTCACAAAAGCCACCCCTGTAGCCTCACCATTGCCAAAACCTTGCTACACAAACCCAATACAGATACGAGGGAAGACTGGTAAAGCAGTATCAGCTATGTGAGAAACTAAGTCCAGTAATTAGCTTGCTTTCCATTTGGCAACAAATAGCTGTGCAGTAATATTAGAAGAACATTACTGAAACTAATTTTCAGCAATGTGACTCCTTGATATTGCAAACGCATGAATCCCATTAAATAAAGTTAATTGAATTTTAAAAGGCCACTTACAGCTCACACATCAGGTAGTTTTCTGTACCGCAGCATCAGAAATATTTCTTTGTGAGAGAAAAGCAGAACAAAAACAGAGTAACAAAGATGAAACAACTTTCCCTCTCCCCCAGACTGATTACATTTTCTTCCCAAATATCATACACGCTCCATGTGTTGGCAGTTCTCATTGGAGAAGTCTGTTCCTGACCCCAGTTACATAATGAAGTATCATTTCATACGAGGAGAACTATGTGCATGAAAGATCAGATTCCCATATCAAATAAGCAATTCTGAAATGAAAATCTCACCATCTATATAGCATCAAGGAGAAATCAGAGAGTGAGTGAGCAAAACCTGATGTATGAAAGCTGGACAAACTGTAACCTCATCCTGCACAGATATGAAGACAGAATAGTTGACTAGTGATGATCAAGAGCAGCCACGGAGTTGCCAGTCTACACAGGGGAAAAAATTTAGCATATATGTCTGCAGAATTGGGACTTAACAGAAGAGGAAATAGCCACCCATTTGCAAAGTGAAAGCAAACACTGAAAAGCTTGTCTGAGCTGTTGCAACTCACTTGGCTAACAGGAGTTTGGACTAGGTTGTGGCCAAGTCAATATGAGTGATAAACTGGGGTGAAAAAGAAGGGAAACATTCTTTCATCTTTTGCCCTAGCTAAAGGTTGTGGCCAAGTCAATATGAGTGATAAACTGGGGTGAAAAAGAAGGGAAACGTTCTTTCATCTTTTGCCCTAGCTAAAGGCCAGCTTGTCAATGGTATCATTATTTCAAATTCTTCCCAAAGTTTATTCTCCACTTGGCCACCAGCAGTTGCTGTGGTTCAACTGTCAATCTTGGCAGCTCCCATGGATTTTTAGTAGTTGGATCAGTAGTTGTCTCAAGCCCACATAATCACAACTTAACCCCTAGTAGCTGTTTTTCAAAGGAAATCCCTTGGGAGCCACAAACCAGTTAAATATGCAATCATTCTTGTGCTGCACGGGAGGAAAAAAAATAATAATCAAATCTGCATAATGAGCAGAATGGCAGCTTACTTACGGAAGGTGCATTTTCATCTCCAGCAAGTGAGGAAGAAATGACTTCTGAGAATACAAATGAGGAAAATCAAATACCTCAAAATCTTTGGGAGGAAATTTTGACTTATCAGATAATGAGCTAGCTTTTAGTGATGAGAATGATAATGATTCCATTACTATACTGATAATAATAACAATGCCTGTGTGTGAGCTTAGCAACATCAAATGGTTTGCGTCTGGTGAGAAAATAAATTGTTAATATAAAAATAAGAAAGACACGAAAAGATAGATTTAAAAAAAAAAAAGCAGTAAAGACAGAAGCCTAACAGTAATAATAAATTATATGAAAGAATAGAATATCAAATATATTATTTTTATTTACAGAAACTAGAATAAAATTGTCAGGTTGAGGAAACATTACTAACTGGAATTTAAGCCTTTTCTACTACCATCCTCAAGTTTGAGTTCCATGATAAGTAGTCAGATGGTTAGAAAGCTTGTTAGATGTGCTAAGTTTTGATTGCTTGGGACTGTCTGGAGGAAAAAAAGAAAAAAAATGCAGAGGCCAAAGTCTGTATGTTTGGGTTTTTATTGGGAGCTGAGAACTTTATGCTTCTTTAAGATGATGCAATGACAGCTATTGAAAGCCAGTTAGACTGAAATATGACCTCCTATCCCTTGATAATAACAGAAGCTTCTCATAGACATCAATAGATATTGGAATGAAACCAAAGTTATCAAAAAGACTGATAATGACTGAACTAATTAGGATAGTTGATTATCAAATATACACCTTAAACTGTTTCATAAATCACAGCCTCCCAGCTTTAGCCACAAGGGAAGGTTCTACAGAGTAAACATAAGGAGTTATGTTGATACAGAGAATATTATCATCTGCTGACATTTACCTTCTATCCCTTTATCTAAGATCATGCCTCTATTAATTCATAATCTATTATAAGTAAAATATACATCAGAGGAATACATTATGTGATAAACCCTGCATTGTAATTTCCAGTCAGGCTTGTCAAAGCTACGGTTTTAATGAACTTCAGCTTCTCACTTGGTACTCTTGAGGGAAGGAGTCAATGGACTGATTCCAGTGGCCCTTCATGACAGTACTTCTGCTGTTGATCAGAACACTCTACCTCATGCCTCACCTGTAATTTTCACTTATTCAAGGAGGAGGTGAATTTAGTTAAATGTGGATTAAAAAAAGTGTTAGCTTCCTGGAAGCTTTAGCTGATGCCCTCTGTCGCCATGGTTGTAAGAGTGGCTTGCCAGTTACGGTGACTGCTTTACTGCTTACTGAGAGAATTTGGTCCTAAGCAGGCAGCTTCAAGGCAAGGTTTCAGGACTGGCTGGTGAAATAACACAATTATATGACAAATGTTTAAAAATTAGAAAAAAAAACCAAAAAAACAAAAAACCACAAAACACAGCAAACGAGGTAGTTTCCTCTACCTTTTTTCCTTATTAGTTCATCCTGGCAGACTGAAAGATTTAACAAGACCAAGGCATGGTAGAAAAGTGATATTTTTCTCTGCACTGAGTATTTTCAAATGCTCTCAAGACATGCTTTGTGTCAATTGTGTTTAATATTACTCAGCTATTCTACGTGTCAGACCACTAAAAAACCACTCTGGTTTCTCAGTACTGTAGTTCCAAAATTTCCTGTCCTGAAGAAAGTTGGTGTGGGTGCAAATGTGGAAAAAGTAGTCTAGCACTTCAAATGATTTATTTCAGAAAAGTTAGTCACAGTTTTACAATATAATTTCCTGTAAATGGAAATAAGATACTTCCTTCTTTTAGTTAAAATATTTGATGGATGCATTGTATACCAGTGCATGAAAATTAGCTGTTACAGTAAAGTGGGTTATCTGGCTCTATATGATATCTAAGTCTCACCCAAGCCTTTCCTTCACAAGGCACTGTACCAAAACATGCTTTTAATGCATCTGTGCGATTTTTGATGTAGTGGTCGTGGTGGGTTGGCCTTGAATTGTGGCCAGACACCCACCCAGCCCTCTCAGTCCCCCACCTCAACAGAACAGGGAGAGAAAATGAGGTGAAAAAGCTGTGGATTGAGATAAAGGCAGGGAGATCGCTTCCTATTACTGTCACGGGCAAAACAGATTCAATATGGGAAATATATTACCAGTTAAAATGGAGTTGGATCATGAGAGACAATGACAAAAAATTAACACACCACCTTCCTCTCACCTCTTTTTCCCAGGCTCAACTTCGCTCCCCTCTTGTGACCTCCCCTAGGCGGTGCAGGGGGATGGGGTACAGGGGTTTGGGTCAGTTTGTAACAGCTCCTCTCTGCCACTCCTTCCTCCTCACCTTTTTCTCTCGCTCTGCCGTGGGGCCCTCCACAGGCTGCGGCACGTGGGCCTGCCCCACTGGTTTCTCCAGGGGACACCCTCCTCCTGCACCTCCTTCTGACCTGGGTGCTCACGGGGCTCACTCTCACACATTTTCACTCATTCCTCGGCAGCATTTTGGCCTTTCTTCGATACGCTTTCCCAGAGGCACCACCGGCATCGCTGACAGGCTTCAGCTGTGCCCTGCGCTGGGGCCATTGCGGAACCGGCTGGAACCGGCTGTGTCTGGCACAGGGCAGCCCCACCCGCTCCTGCAGTGCCTCACCACCAGCACCCATACAGCTGCTGACATACCAGATTTTGTAAGATACTTAAATCAATGCTAGCCTTTCTCCTGCATGACTGAATAATTGTCTTCTGAAGAAAGAAGGGCGGATGGAGGAGTTACCATCGTAGCAGGAAAAAGAGGTCAGTCTTCCAAAAACATGGTGAAATCTAATTTGCTAGTCTTAAATGTAGAGTTTGTGAATAGTCTCTGTCTCTAAGCCAGCAATGAAGGTAATATAGCAGTATAAATAGTTCTATTTCTGACTAAGCCAACCTGCATATCTACCAGCCTTCTTTTCAAGATGGCGCCTTTCACTACGTTTCTTCTTGTGGCTCCTCCCTGTGGAAAAAGCAACCTTGCTCTTCCACTTTCCTACCGCTCCTCGAAGTGTCCTCAACATACACTGTTTTCCTCTCCTACACCACCTCTTGATTTGAGCCTGTCCTCTGCCAGCCTTGTAGGGTAATGTTGAAGTAGATGTCACTTGTGTTTTATGTAGTTCAATTTATGTTGGCTGAAATCTAACTCATTCAGTGGGACCAGAGTTTTAAGAAATACATAGTGCCTCTTACAATTCTTATATTACACTCTTCCTTTGTATTTCTGTATCTATCTCCTATGTTAGCTCTAATTTTGATCAAAACCTGTTTAGTTAGGAATTTATCTTTTTTTCCAAGGAACATCTGACTGGGATGATTTCCATAGGCAGTGGCAAATGATTTTGCCTAGTCTGATCCGTAAACAGATAAAGAGTGGAGTGGACAACGTATCATGAAGTGAATGAAGGGACTGTGACTACATGAAGTATATAGGACAGCTTTTAAAAACTTAAATTGATTACTAGATTCTATAAATTTAAGCATGGCAATAACAAATGCAACTGTGATTTATCAATATCTAATTGTGAGATGGATAGCCATAAATAATCAATAGCAACAGACAATTAGGATTCTGAGGTAATTACGATAACGGCAAATGGCTCTAATAGTCTTCTGAGAGAACTCTAATGATGATAATGCTGATAGACAGCTATAGCAAACTACTCGGCATACAGCCACAGACGTATTAAAGGCACAGTGTCATGGTTATGACAAGCATTCCCAAATCATCGTGCTCTCCCAGCCCGCTGTGGCCCATCAGGCACCGCTGTTGGTCCTTAGAGTCCATACTCATAGCACAGGGCTCCCAGTGGCATCCCACCTCAAATTCTGAGGTTTCCTGGAGAAGGTGTGTCCTTCCATAGCAGTTGATTCTTAGCAAGTGGCCTTTTTAATGCTGATCTGCTTTTGCCAATCCCACCTTGATAGTTGTCTGAGTTATATTTTATCTCCTCTACAGTCTGTAATCTATGGCCTTCTGTTCTTTATTTCTCTAGTTTCCCAGGCTGATAGTTCATTGTTTCTGATGAGTCAGTTTCCCAGTACAGAGGTTTCTCTGGGAAATGTTTATCTGGGAAACTGGTTTCCTGAAACAAACTCTCGTATTTTCCCTTTTCAGTATTCCATATTGAATTTTTAGTTCCGTATTCCAAAGGCGATGTTCCTTTCACATGGTTCCTTTTCCCCTCATTCTGCAGCTGTCTTAACTACGCTGTTACTGCATTATTTTTCCTATGTGCTATTTATTGTGTTAAATCAGCCATTTGTTATTTCAGCAGTTCCACCGCAGTTTATAGATATTCTCAGGCCCTATAGTTATGCTAAATCAGCAATTTGGTTATTTCTTGTCTCACCATAAGTAATACCAAATGTATTTTCACAGAGTTAGCAAAAATTATACCACGGTTCATCTTGGCTTTAATGATCCCCTTTTGCTACTATGGTACAACATTATGTTAAGGCCTATCCCAGCTCATTGGTTCCCTTCACCTGAAATAGCAAATTATGAGAAAGCCTATCAGCCTGTCTTGGCTCGCTGGTTCCCTTCCTCTGCTATGGAAACAAGGCATCTACATTCTTAAATTTCCCCTTACATCATCTCCATCAGGAGAGTACTTAAACAGAACTTACTGACAAATTCCTCAACTTATACAAATCGTTTTAGCCTATTGACCAACAGAAAATTAGTCCCATAGCTTGAAAATTGTTCTTTATCCTCTCTGATACAGGGTTGTTTTTTTTTTTTTTTTCCTGGAAATATACTCATTTTATAATTCTTTTTTTTTCAGGCAAATGGCAAAAAATCATGCCTGTAAACATAATTTCTGATTTTATTGCACACATAGTATTGGATGTTTGCATGATATTATGGCATATTAGATGGGAAAACAATTGTAAAAATGTACTTTGTGTATTAGCTGTTAAAGTAGCTACTGACTAAGATACTTGGGGAAAAAAGTGCTGTATACCAATTTCTCTGTAATTGATAATTTTGAGATCTTTGCACTTTTCTGTAAAGGATGTAGCCATTGTTGGACACAGGATATATATGTAAATGAATCGGTGTTATGGTCTCTTCATTCGTGCCAATGAAATGGTAATCTTAGTATTAAAAATATTATGATATTGTTACAGAGATATATTTTTATTATATAAAGATACAGTCAAGGCAGCCAAAGTAACTGCAGTTTTAAGCAGAACCTAATTTTTATTTGTCTTTGAAAGCTCTTAGTACATTTTGTGGCCATAGAGTGGAAGGTTTTTTAGACCAAGACCCGGGGGAAGAATGGTACATCATTACTTTTTGTACACTTTACTATTTTTGTAATGAACCTGTTCTACCGAACTGGTAAGTACAGAACAGATTTTTTTTTAAGTGTTTTTAGGAAGTTTCAAACCAATTTATACCAATAAATTTAGATTTTAACATCTCATTAATGCATTATTATTTTGAATAACTAGGGAAGGAAACTCACTATGAAAAACACAGCTAACATTTAAAGCACTAATATAAAATGTTTGTTATTTTCATGTAGTTATTTGCTACTGTGTACTGGCTGAATTAATGAGTTAATTTATTACCTGTATATGAGTATTTATTGTTAGTGTCATTATTTTGTGACTGTAATTTTAATTAATTCCTTGGCAGAGTGTCCGTGATTCCTGTGTAGAACGTTATATGTTATATTGACTTTCTTTATTGCCTCATTTATAAGTGTTAAAGTATCTATATACAGGAAAAATAAATTAGTAACAATTACTCTAAGAGATCTATTGCATATGCTGAATGAAAGCAGAGTATGAGAAACCACACTTTTCAGATTTATACCGTTTTGGATTCTTTCTTTATAAGTTAGATTGCACATAAGACACATAATCAAATACAAACAAAAAAAAAAAATCCATGTATCATTCCTGTATATGTGTGTGTGTCTGTTTAATGGAATAATTTTTAAAGAGTATATTACAGAAGAAGACTTCCTACAGTGATATTGAGGAAGAAAAGATCGGAGGCGGGCACCTGCATTCACATCCTTGGTCATTAAGTGATTCTGAGTGCTTGTTTTATTTGTATGTAGATTAGCGAGGATCAATTCTTCAGAGTGGGTTTATCAAAAGGTTTTTCTTTCTAATGTATTATCAACGTAAAAATGTCGTGGGCTTTTCAAAATCTGAGCATATGAATCAGAGTTTTTTTTCTGCTTTTCAAGTATGCAGTATGTCAGTAGAGGAAGTTCCGTATAGCTGGATAGTTACTGGAATAGCTCTGGATGTCTAGGTACTACCCCATGCCTAAATAGCAGCAGCAGCAGCAGCAGTAGTACGGCCCCAGCGGTCTGGTTGTCATCTTAAACTTGTGCTATTTCTTATTGCGTAACTGATAAGCCCTTGTTATGTATGCATACTCTGAAAATTCTGTTCTAAAACACCATAAATTAATGTAAGAACTAAGAAGGGTGCGGTATGCTGGATAAATGTTTTCTGGAACAAATTCTATATCCGAGATATTATATGTTTTCTATCTGCTGAAAGCTCATTACAATCACTGTAAGTCTATTACTCCAGTGGTGGTTAGACAAAACTCGCTTTTTGCAATTTTGAGGTTAAATTTCCCATTCAACAAGCAAGTCTTGAGGAGACTGGTGCTAAAATTTTGCAAAAATGTCAAAGATATGAGTAATTACTGCAGTGTGTTGACACTCTGTAATAATTGTGAAGTCGCTTACGCTTCTTTATTGGCCCAGAGTAGAATATTACGACCAAATTAAATAAGCTCTTAAATATAGTGAAGATATTTTAGCAGCAATGCCAATGTCACTTTATGAAGTTGTTGAAGGTATTAGTATGAACCTCTAGGATAAAGCTACATCCAATTTTTAGGTGGAAGTATTTGGTAGTGAGTTGTAAGAAATTGCTAATTTCTATTCAGTGATCATCCTTCTTTGATTGATTATTCTAACTCATTGGAATTTTTATTATCCAATTAGAATACCGTATTCCTACCATCAGTCGAAATTTAAAATAATAGATATAAAATACAGGTTGGGTAAGGCCATTTAATTAATACAAAAAATTGAAAACATACATACTTAGAAATCTAACTCGCCTTTTGGGTTGATGAGGTAGCCTGAATATAAATTTTTTTAAATTCCGTATTTTAGATCTTAACATAATTAAAATAGGTTAAATCTTTTAATATCTAGTTTTCATTTTACACTTACACTGGATAAACAGTCCAGAAGACACCAATGCCTTTATATAATGCTGATTGCAAAAGAAAACCTTATTTCTCTCAGCAGAAATGGAATCTTTTGAGTGGTCCAGATAGGGATCTTCTGTATTAATGCATCTCATTTGCATGGTAAACATTCTTATTTTGTGTTTTCCTTCTTAGGTGTCTTATTTTAGCCTTTCATTTGCAGATTGATCAGTCAACTGAACATGTTTGTTTTGGTTTTTTTTTCCCTGTAGAAACTTTTAAATTATTATTATTACTATTTATTTATCCAAGAGCATTACAGATTAAAATGCTGATGTTTTATGAATCCCTCCATATTGATGTTCATATTATATTACAGTATATGGTTTAAAAGACACCAACACATGTATATTACAATGTTAAAGAGAATAAGAAAAAATTCTTTAAGGTCTCTCAGATTTGTCCTAAGATTAATGCATTTGTTAAGAGCTATATGAGGAGTGTTCAGTCCACAAAGTTGCCATGCGGTTCCTGGAAGAGCTAATATGTACACACTGATTTCAGTGTAATCACATACTTCATTTTTCAAAACTTTTACAAGATCTAAGCCACAGCTCTTTCAAGACTTGCTTATTAAGTGACAGATTTAATCTACATGGGTATATAAATCCACACATGTACATAAAGCCAGGGAAGTGCCAGTAGCAGTAGAAAAATAGAGCTGGTCTTGCATTTCACTAGCCATTTCACAGTTACTCTTATTAAATTCTAGAGTGAAAAGAGGAACCAGTTTGGTGTTTTAGCCTGGCCCTCTGCATAGCCTGGACCTTTGAGCTTCCATGAATTAAGACCAGTTTGACCTGAAGCATAACATTATGGTAGTACTTAGTTCCTCTCCAGAGCTGAGGGACCATTGTTCTATGCACAGGACCTGCATGTAAAAGACGGATCTGCCCTGAAAAGTTTCTAGTCTAAATAAACCCGACAGATAATAGGAAGAGAGAGCTGTTATTCATATTCACGTTTTATACCTGGAAAACTGGATCATAGAAGATGTTATGAAAAGCCCATAAAAGTCAGGGAAAGGCTTCCAGTGACTTCAGTGGATCTATGATATTATATCAGCAAAGCACTTAGGGACATGCTTAAATGATTGTCTGACTCTTAAGGCTGGTTCCACACAAGATTTGCAGAATAGGCTGAAAACAGTACTTCTGGTGCCAGTACAGAACGAATTACCCACAAATCGTGTAATTTTGCCAAACAGTAAATGTGTTTATGGAGGCCTCTTTGGTTTTTCCTCAGTTAGGTGATCCCTTATGTATGGAAACGTGCACTTTGCATTTCGGTTAAAGACCGCAGATCTGATTTATAGCCTATGAAAATCAATTTGGTTCTTCAGTAGACTTTGCACAGCGACCCCAGGGAATTTTAATCATTTATACAGTAATTCCAAAATTGATCTAATGTTTAAGAAAGCATTTCTTCCTTGCTAACAGAGAAAATAGTGGTTTTGTGTCGGCCTCAGAAATGTCTTACTCCTCATTCTCTCTGAGTAATACATAGTAAAGTAGGTCATAATCTGGGGCGTCTGAAATATCAGTTGTAGTGAGTCATGCATGCAGCAGCCAAGGGCAAGTTTCTCCCCACCAGTGCACTTTTCAGATCTCGGTTGCAGAGTCTAAATTCAGACTTCCCATCGATGTTAGGAGGAACTCAGCCTCTGCTGTAGGTATGGATTGTGCAGGGAAGGAAATGGACAATTGACTGGGAAGTGGGAAAGGAACAATAATTAAGATGAGAGAGTAGCAAGTTATTAAAGAGAAGCTAGACTGCTCTGGCATACTAAAACACCCGATTCATGTTCTTTTATGGTGGCATTTATTAGAATCATTCTAGTGCTCGACATTATTAATTATGGGAGGAGCCGGAACTCCTGCAATGCATAGTCACACACACACACACTAAAAAGGTCCTTCTTATCCCAGAATGTTTATCACCTGATATTTTCATTTGGCCAGGTGAGATTGGCCTGGAGTAGAAAAATATATTTCTAGGGTACCTGTCAAATGTGTGGCTTTGGCTAAAGATACCTATGCAGATGCTGCAAGAGGAACGACAAAGGAAAGGAAAGCAAGGTCAGAATCCATTGGCATTCTCACAGGGGAAGGGCATAGTGGATGCTCTGGCAGCCTTGATGACTGAAAAGGTGGAATGAAAAGAGAGGTGACAAAAACTAAGGCAGGGCCATTGGCTCAGATGGATTCAGAGCACACTGCTCTGTTGAAAATTATTTAATGAGAGGAAATGTCAGAGGAACAACTACATGAGGGGCAACAGAGGGGAGAAAAAGTGCCCTTGCAACCACAACGTTGAGTTCTGTCCATGAATGAGAAATATTTTTTCCTCCCTGAGCTCCCTGTTGTCAGTAGGAAGGAATACATGAATGCCTTTGTATAGCTGTGATAGCTTCAGCCATCTGAGCACAGTGGTAGTTGAGAAGATTTAGCATTCAAACAACTCACTCGCCCTTCAAAAATCTAGCATGTCACCAAAATATGTATCACGTAGGTGACAAATTAATTTCACAGAAACTCTTTACTAACCTTAGCAGTAAATATTTAACTATCCGTGCAAGGCAGGAAATTGCAAGTTTAGGACTGTAACTCTTACTTTTAGTATGTTGTGTCAGATTACAAGTGACATGAAACATGAGTGGTCTGAAGCTCTAGGTGCAGTCAGTCCTGCAGTGTGTAAACAGAACTGGTTGCATTACAGGTGCAATCTCAGGCAGACTTTCAATTTTGTTGCTGTTGGGATTGAAGTGGAAGCCTTACTGGCATTATAATGGTAAATGTTTTTGTTCCAGTATCCAAAGCAAATGCTGTCTTGTTGGATGCACAGCAGCTCTTTAAGAAAAGCTTTCTATTGGGTGTGAAGCTCAGGAGTAAAGACTGCAAATTTAATTTACTTAAAAATCACTTTTGTTATTGGAGACAGATCAGTGGGAATGCATAAATAAGCATTTTTCAGTCTTACAGCATGTAAATAAAAGAATCTTTAACGCTTTTGTTTTGAAGGGAACATTATTCCTGTGGTTCGTTTTTTACATAGTGGGAATCTGTCAGTTTTGCCTCAGTTTATCTTGGATGTTTCTCCATGCCCTGATGGCTGTAGTTGGTCAGAACAACACCTGCAGCCACAAGCTCTATTTATTTGTTTGGGCAACTCTGGTTTGTATGTTTGCCTGTTTCTGGCATGGTTGTTCATTCTGTAATTTCTTTGCAGTTAACTTAGGCTCACTACTAAAAAAAAAAATATGTAATTTCTGGATTCTTTATTTTCTCATTTACTGACACAAATCTCCCTTAGTTGTCAATCTTCATTAAAAATCTTTGTCTCTTATTCTGGACTTGGATAAATGAGCGAATTCCGGGCCCTTTTGCTTTCTCTCATTTTAAGCAATTCTCAAAAACTTGCCATAATGTTCTCTGGCAATGGTACACCTCTTGCTTCTCAACCTCTGAAGAAGAGCTGGATAAATGTCCTCTGAACTTGTTTGATTTTTATGAGCGCCACTGGTAAGTAAAGATGCACTGCTGAGCTGGAACAGAAATGCCTCAGTTCTTGTCTGCTTTGAATGTATTTGGTAGGATGCAATCTCTTGGGTCCAGAAAAAAACGTCCTGTAAGGTTTGAATATTGCTCAGTGCAGCGTCTCCAAAACTACTTGAGCATTTCTGCATTGCAAATAGCCATCGATAATCATTTGTGTTAATCATGTGGAACTTTCGGCTGCTAAAGAAAATGTAACAGAGGTTGTAAACTTGGAATTCTACCAGTTTTGAGACCATCCATGCTCTTTACTAGGGAAAAGCCATCTGCAAGGATGGAAAAAAATGCTTTCTGTTGACACTAAAATTAGTAAGAAGAGGAAAACAAGGACCCACATTGTTTGGCTATTGGGATGTTCAGAGATTTAGATGAGTGTTGTATATTTAATCCTGAGCATTTATAGTAGTAAATATGCAGTGTGATGGGTGAGATTATCTGCTTTTTGGGTTAGCAGGTGTGGAGACACAGTCCTCTAAGGAATTCTGCTCCTGGGTAGCAGCACAGAGACCTTTTGCTGGAGGAAGGCCCAGGGAAGCAGTGTGTAGTAATCAACACTGCCATCTTGTGAGCAAAACCGACCCTACGTACGCACACAAGCATTATGGTATGAGAGAGGCAGTAATTATATATATAGATATATATGTGCTGTTTCATTTTAGGAGTATCTGGGTCTTTCTGAGCAGCTAACTGCTGAAAACGCCAGGAATTTAGATTGTTCCCTTATACGGATAGACTCCCATGCTAACCATATCCCTTGAACTTGTAGGCAAGATTGTGTGTTAGTTTATTCCGTAAATCGATTGCAGCTATCCAATGTGGTAGTACATAGCATTATTTTACCTTTTTGTGTCCCCAGTGACCTTTCCTCTTTGCTTTCTTATTGTAATTCAACAAGTAAGAGTATGTAAATTCACCATGAAAGAAATTTTAGCAAATAATAGTCAATCCTGCTTTATAAAGAATGATTTATATATTATTTCTGTTACTCATTATTGGCACCATTCCTTGAGGTGATGGAGAAGCTATCTTTATTAAGCTCAGCTAGCTGAAAACATTTTATTTATGAGGTTTTTTTAAGAAATGCATCTCAGTAACTCATGATGGAAGGCATGTGTGCTGACCCATCAACATTGCTATGACTTTCAATATATTACACTTAATAACAAATAAATATCCGTAGCCAGAAACAGAATCCTACACTGCAGCTTGATTACATCTGCAAGGAACAATGATTGCCCTGACTGTTTGAATACAAAAATAGTGGATGGTGGCGGGCAAACATAATCTGTTTAAAGCCATACTGGTGAAATACCCTCAATTCACAAACCAAGGGTTTGTCATTATTCCAGGATGGTGTGTACTTCCTTTGATTGTAGCAATTGTCCCTAATCTTTACCCCTACTTGGGGAGATAGTGAACATAGTGGCAGTTTCCTTTGGAAAATGCATCTGAACGTTTCAAAGTAAAAATGCGGCAAAATGTCTTCATAAAAGATTACTGGGATATGAAGTCAACGGAAGTAGCCTTTGTGGACTTCTTTATGTAAAGGCTGGACGCTGTCTGGAAGATACTGTTTGGTCAAACAGAACTATTATGCTCAAGCAGAATGTGAGTGAAAATTTACTGTTATACATTGTTGTTATTTGCTTTTAAATTCGTTTTAAAGAAGTAATGGATACTTCTAAATTTAGCTTTAGGGAAAAATCCTTAAGCATGAACAACGGTATCATAAAGCTTAGTACAACAGACTGAGGCATTTGGTGACAAATTTATTTGTACCTTTGTTTTGTTAGTAGCCTCTGTGTTTTGAGGGCATATGTGATTCTCACTGATATTGATTTGATGCTCTGGATCTCCAACACGTCAGACTAGGTGGATCTCTGGTAGATATCACCTGGGAGGTCACAGGTTGACCAGTACATGTAGCAGTATTCAACTTCGAAGGCATACTAGAATTTACTGGGTAAATATTACATTAACAAGTTTTTATGGAATAGCCAGATTCTTCCTCTTTACAAAAGCAATTAGTTTAGAGGAAAAAAGTAAGGAAAAAAAACCAACAACAACACACGAAACAAAACGAAACCCTAAAAGAGAAAATAAGAACAAGCTAAAAAAGAGAAAATAATTAATGAGGCTGGATCAATTTAAGAGTTGAGTTCATAGTAGTATATTTTATAGGGGTTTTATATAGTTCTCAACATGAATATGGAGTCGTAATTTTTTTCACAGATAAAAAATACGTGAAGTTGAAGTGAGAGAGTACTTGTATCTTTAATAGCGGATGTTGAAAATTTAACTTCAGCTAACCAAAAGCTGCTGTGAAATTGGGTGCATTTTACGTGGCATCTGATGTGGTTCTAAGCATCAGCTCAAACTGATCTAACATCTTCATTAGTGTTCTCCTATATTGTTTGTCTTGCTCTTAGTTTTTATTAGATTCATTTTGCTTTTGCTGGCTTGATTTGGTTTTCATACAGAACTCTTAATAATTAAATAACCTAAAATTGGAATGTTAAGCAATAGTGAACTGTGAGACAATTTCATTTTTTATTTATTTGTCTATGCATTTATTTGTTTTTTTCATTCATTCATTTGCCAGTCATTTCATATTTTTTATTCAAATGTAGGATAAAATCACCTTTTCCTTCAATGTGGTCTGCACTGGAGGTGTTTACTCATCTCAAATAAACTGTCTTTAGTTAATTTATCTTTTTTTGATGAGGTTTAGTGATAAAAATGGAAGTCTTGCATGAGAATATAATGATCATAGACAATTAAAGAATTTGTTTATGCCATTGTAATGATCACATTTTGTAGCCTTTCTGAAGAACCTATTGAATAGTTTCAGATGTTCTTCACTGTTTTCCTTGTGACCAGGATATTGTTATGGTAGTGTCGTGTTCTGATGTAGAGAGCAGATAATTTTCTTCATTAGTGCTTGATTGATTTATACACAGACACATACATATACATTATATATAGCTGATGCAATACCAAAGGGAAACAGAGTAGCAAAACAGATATTTTGGTGTGTTTGTTGTCAGGAAATGTCATGATTCATCTTTCATGAGCATCTGCAAATACGCATCTGCCAAATCTATTTTACTAAAAGCTTGTTCTCAGCCAAACATATTCTCACCCCAAGAGTACATTTTTGATTGACAAGTAGAAAAGGATTAATGATTACTTTAATGTCTCTACAGATTCACACATTCACATTTTTTGCTCCACAACAGGAACAACTATCATGATTCACTCTCACTGTCACATGGTAGGAATGACTTTAATGTCTTTCCAGTTCTGTACATATTCTTCTGAAGTGGCACAGGGGGAACAAGCTATACCTTACAGGACAAAGACTAGGACCCACTCTCAGTGGTTAGCTTTGCCTAAAAATTTACTTAGTTCCTAACTGCTATTTCCAGAGCATTACATCCTAATCTGCATGAAACACTGCTTATGTAATGAAATTTATGAAAATCGGTATCATTCTTGCTCTGCTATCAAGAGAGTCCAAGCCAGTCAGATATATGAAACTGTAGTAATTATCAGAGTTCATCAGGCCACATTGTTTCCTGTGTCTTTCACTGATTTAATCCAGCTCTTGCTCTCACACCTAGAGAACAAAATTTCCATTATAACTGTGCAATGAAATTGTAACCTATGTTTTAACAGGATGAATACAAAGATTGCACTGGAAAATTAAAACTAAATTTGCCATTCTGTGACTAGCTTTTAGTTTGAGACTGTAAATATTGCAGAGCATGTGAAGTTGCTACTAAGCTTCCTGATGGTTCTCAGCCATAATCTGTTGGCTTTCATTAGGAGCAGGAGAGAGAAGGGAGAAGGAATCTTCTTATTTATTTTGGCATGTGGAGTCTTCAGAGTCCTCTGAAATCAGCAAACAGCAAGCCCAAACCAAGGACATTAAACTTTATTTAAGATCATTGAAATAATTGATGACCCATGATTAGGATTAGAACTCGGGTATCTCAACATGCAGTCCTGTCCTCTAATCTTAAAACCTACCTCATTTCAATGAAATTATACCCTCAAGACCACAAATAAAAGTGGATCATATGACATCATGGTTTGCTATAAGGATTATTTTTGGGTGCTCTAAATGATAAAGTACAGAAAGATCACCAATGACTTCCAAGTATCATTTTGTAGTATGAAAAATTAAAACTAAAAGAAAGTACCTGGATTCTCACAGTATTTGTTCACTTTTCATTCATCATCCTTGGTGGTAAATTGGCAGCATTCTGTTAATTTATATTGTGCTCCCTTCCTCGCCAGGTCTCTTTCTAACTTAATCTTTTTTTTTTTTTCCCCCAAAGACTGTGATTAGCCTCATCTTTTTTAATGTTTAATTGTGTTTTTATCTTCAAGTTCCCTTCTTAGCTTTTCTCTTTAAAAGTAGCAAACTAATCAGCAAAATGAGGGAAAAATAGTTGTATACAACAGTTAAGGTTTTTGTTACTTTGCTGGTACATATGTCACATATTAAAGAGTAGAATATTTCAGCAGATGGTCAAGATCTTTCTCTGTACATCTGCATGAGAAGTTGTAGTAATATGCTGAGTTCCTAGACCATTGAAGTCAGTGACAAAGCCAAAGAAGACAAACAGACAGTAGTAGGAAAAAAACAACAATAAGGCTCAATAATGGTCAGTAAGCAAAAAAGGCAGTCTAATGCACTGTAATTAGTATCGGCTAATAGGAGGTAAAGTCTATCAAAGCTGAAGCATTTTCTCTTTTTACATATATTAACAAATTTGGATTATTTCCAAAAGAGGTGAATATTACAAACTACATTTTCTGCAGTAGAACTGTGGCTGACATCAGTTATAATATGGAAGAAAAAAAAAACCAGAGAGATAACTCCTCCTCACCTGGTGAGAAAAGCAAAACCTCCCTGCTTGTGGAACACAGGGGCAGGCATTTTCCAACTGATTTTTTTTCTGGTCATTTAATCCCACCAGGGCAATAAGATCATAGTTAGCTGCTAGTATAATTCAGGAGGAAGTTGTCCCTGAGAGCAAAAAGGGAGGAAAAGCATGGAATAACTGAGGGAAGAAAAAAATATCTAGGAACTACAGTGTTCCTTCTGCAATAAAAGAAGTGGTATGAGGTGTGTAAATCACATGGTGCAGTCCACAAAAGCCATTAGAAGGATGTTGGTCCTCCCCTTCCCCTGCCTTTTTTTTTTTTTTCCACTTTTGTTCATTTATCTAGACTAAAAAACATTCAAAACAACAACAGAACTCCATGTGTTTCATTTCTTCTCTAATGTAGGGTGAATTTCTGAATGTACTTTCTGTCTTGGAAATGCAAATGTCTGTCTTGGCTCACTCCCTCCCCATTCTGCAGTCCATCCTTCTGGGCTACGTATTAGAGAGATGGTCTTCTATATATAAAGGATAAATGAGTTAATAAAAAAACAAAGTACAGAGGAGGCCAGAGTAAATGGAGTATATAATTTTTTCATGAACTGGTCTCTTATGTTTCATTTTGCAAGGCATCATGATTTTCTACATATTTATGAAAATATGAAATAGTGAACTTCATGTTTAACACAAAACCTACTTAGTAATGTTCAGTGAGACTGTATCTTGTTTCCTCTGTCAGGAAATCCAGTATCTTCTACAGGCACTACTGCAAAAAACAGAAAGATGATGATACTTTGCTGTTATGAGAATCTGTAATACTGCAAACCTTCCTTCAAAACCATTTGTCTTACAAAACAAGTCTACATGCCAGCTTGTTCTGTTTGGTAACATGCAAGTGAAAACACTGTCAAACTGCATGATGCGTCAAGAATAAAAGTTACTTAAGTTTAATATCACTCTACACATATACAGTAAAGTACAACTGTTAAGAAAGATGGGTAAATATTATCTTTTGAAAAACATTTGAGATAGAGGTGTTTTTTCTAGCATCTAAATAGTGTTTTCAATCTTGAGAGCTCTAAAGCAGTTTATAAAGATAATTAGGCATAAACGTCCCCATTTCGCAGCTGTGCAAACAGAGGGAAACAGTTCTGTAACCTACTTACCAAAATCTTCTAGAGGTAAGCAGTTCTTGAGCCACCATATTGCAGGCACTGGTTGGTTAAGATCGCTTTTGTATGCCTACTGTGTTTTAGCTAAAGTAATTAATATTGGTATACCAAAGGAACAAAAAGCGTCCTAGATCGCAAACTCTTAATATTACCTGTTTCAATTCTGTGTAATGTCTCCATTTCGTTGATAAGAAATAAGCTTCAGAGCAATTCACTATTTTTCAATTCACTACCTGATTATATTCTTTAAATACCACTAAAATTTCCAGTGTAGTGTCTGGGCAGGTGTAAAGTGAGAGCTACCTAGATATATCGCTGCGATAGCATAATACTCAGGCAGCCAGGTAATATCCTAACCACCAGTTGGAAGGCTTTCAGAAAAGATGCTTGTAAACAGATAGGCTCCTCAGTTTTCAAAGTACAGTCTCCTGCATTAGCAACATCTCCATGACAACTGCTTTATAATTCATGCCACATAATATATAACTTTGCTGCTTTTTAAAAAAAAAGCCCTTGCAATGTACTAGGAAGGCCACATTCTTGAAAATTAAATGAATCAGAAAGATATTTTAGCAATCAATTAACCATTAAATAAAGCTTAAGGGACATTAGAACAGTAAGAATGACAATATTTATGGCTTTTATGTGATCATGAAATCTCATTCTCTGCTCCTCCACCATTCTCACCATTTCAAATCCCTGTAATTGATACTGGTGCAACATTTCAGTCAATAGCTATAAAAGGGAATGAGGAGCACAAAATGGCTTTTTGGCATTTAATGAGTAAATAAGATTGCATGGAGCTTTGTATTTCAGAAATTTTTGCTAATCAATCTTATTTTAACTTAAAGAGTTGAAGTGTTTGAATATCAACAGGTTTGGGGCTTGGCAAACAGCAGAATGATGACAAAGATAATAAAAAAAAATGTTTTCTAATGTGGTGCAGAGAATCAAAATTATTAAAATGCCTTTCCTAGTTATTTCTTTAAAGCCAAGTTAACCAATCAAAACAAATCAAACTGCTGTAGACATTCTGGCAGATATGAAATCCAGTGTAACTTTAGTTCTATAAGTTTACCAGGATGTCAGATGTATAGATAAATAGGGAGAGGGAGAAATGGCTAGATACCAAGTATTTACTTGCCAGGTCCTACTTTTTTAAAGAGTCAAAAAAAGGAAATGGGTAACAGGGCAAAGCATATCATGCTTAATGGATTGTAAGCATCCTATTCATTGTTGGGACTTAACTGATGTCTGGTTGGTTGAAGCTGGTGATTTTATTTTAAACATCAAGGCTAGGAAATACTGGAATGCAGGTCTTGGCTCTTCCCATCGCGAAAAGGGGATATGAACCCATCATAACATTGCTGAGCCATTTGCATGCAGACTTTTTTATTTGAAATTTTCTTTGTTATAATGTATAGAGTATATATTGTAATAATTGTTTTCAGAACCGGGGTACAGAAACTACACAAGATATGAAACAGGAAGGAATTACCAACTGACAGTAAAAGACTTCTGTTGGGTTACAAACCTTAAGCTCTGTTAAAGAAACATCAAAGCCAAGAACCACGTTCTGGAATGAGAAGCACTAGTTCAAAATAGAGACCTCATCATGAGACTTGTTACTGACTTAAGCTTACAGGTTTAACTTAGCAGCTGCCAAAAGGACAGGCCTAATTCCCCAGTGAGATCTACTTAAGAAACAACAACATTAGTCGCCCAACAACAGCAGCTGTGCAGAGCTAATCCCAAAGCAGGGTGCAGTTATGTCAAAACCACATGATGAGTTTGGCTGTTTGCCGGGTATCTTTGCTTACTGTATCTCCTCCAGTGGATGAGAGGAGAATTGAAGTGAAGTAAAATATGCAGCAGCAGTTCAAAATGGGACTGATGTTTCGCTTTTTTTTCCAGGGTTCCAGGTATGCAGTATTATTTTGAGATTTACGTGACTCCGGAGAAGAATTTACATTGTTTAGTTTACAGAGAGATAGAATTTTGCATTGTAAATAGACTAAATCTGGTGCTAAATTTGAGGAATTGAGGCAATTCTTTATTTAATCTGTTAGGGTGCTTCAGGGGGTATATACTAACGTGCATTGTAGGGTTTTGTTTATGTTGACTGTCACGTTCCTCCATTACTGGGATCTGTGCTTCTGCAGAGCACTGAGAATGTAACAGTGGGGGAATGGAAGAAAGGGAACATTTTGTACAGCACAAGGACAGTTTAATTTTTTTTTTTTTTAATGTTCCACAGCTTAAAATTTTTAAAAACTCCCAGTGGAATTGAGCTGCATTTTCCTTTTAAACAGCAACAACAAAAAGGTTCCTTCGGTAGATTCTACAAGGTCCATAGTTAAACTTCTGCTTTCAGTCATAGCAGCAAGTTGTGCTAGAAATACTTAAACAAGGAAATAAGGAGGCAGTTGCACACAAATATTGATACTAATGGAATGGCAAAAGTGATGGGGTACAAGTTTATTGTTGCTGGTTCCAGCCATAGTGACTGAGGGTCTGGGTTGAGGAAGAACGGAAGCCTGGGCCTTCCACAGATTAACCTTCTCAGTAATAAGAATGTGAATTAGGGAACTCTTTCCTTGTTAATTATGTTGACTGCTGACAAATCTTTTTTTTTCCTGACCATGTCATTCCATCTTTCAGTTTATTCCTTTCCTCCTGCCTGCGATCTATATAGCTCTGGCCTCCTGTTCAGAATATTTCTTCCCTTGTACATTCAATAATTGCTCTGTCAATTCTTCCTCTTTCATCTTTCTTCGAAGAGCTACTGCTATGTTGAACAACTTTTTTATCTTCTGCACTTCACCTCTTGTGTTCCTCTTTGGCTCTGTGCTGTCTGAACATACTGATGCTCATGTCTTGTACAATGCCAGGAGTACCAGTGTTTAATAAATAACAGTACAGGAAATGCACAGTTTCTGTAAGAGAATTAAACAGCTCCAGCAAAAATTGAGATACTGCTGGTTCTGCAACAGCCACTGACTGCACTAGCTGTAAAACGTAACTAATAACTAAATTGTCAGGTTTTGTGTGTGCTAAAGAAACTGAGCAATGGCGCACACGCAGATGTTTACATTCCATTATCCTGGTAACCCCTAGTATATATACAGATACTTGTGGTGCAATGTAAACTCCTTTCAAGATGCTCTTTAAGAGGAATTTAATCTGTATAGAGCACTAACAAACTGAAGCACAGCAGATTTATTCATTTAAGAGAATTATTCATTTAATTTTCACCATTTAGTATTTATATTCATTTATTCCCTTCATTTTTATTCATTTATTCGTTTATCAAATATTCATTTTAATGGCTTTCATTATCACTACAGTAACTGTAGGGACAGATTTGCAATAATTTTATTCTTTAAATAGGTTTATTCTTGGAAAATCTACAGAGCAGGGAAAGGCCACTTGTTCTGTCAAGTTCATTCCCTTTTGCTTTTCTCAGAACTTTCTCTCTTTACTCCCCTTTACAGCGCTTCCTAGGTTTCTTTTGAATTCCTTTTTATGTTTTATGACAACAAATCAGTTCAGTGATACTGGACCAAATGCTTGACTGGTGTGAATTACTGAAATCAGAGCATGTTATTCAATGTTTTGGACACTGATTTAGTCTGCTTGTCTTTTCTCTCTCCCTGTAGTCTGCTTGTCTTTTCTCTCTCCCTGTAGAGTAACTTTCCCTCTAAAATCCCCTTTTTATTCCCTTTTAATGCTAGTTCCATTTCCTTATAGATTAGTCCCCTACAAACCAGGAATCAAAGACCTTTTTAGCAACAAGTGTTTTGAACTACAGCAGAAGACCTCTGAAAGATTATGTTCTGTGTATTAATTTCCCTGGAGCACTGAGAATTTAGGTTTGGTTTTGGTTTAGTTTTTTTTTTTTTAAAAAAGAAAAACCACTATTTTTTTCTCCCTATATGAAAACACTGAATGAATAACTCCTATTAATTTTAATACACATCAGATTGTGCTTTTTATGACAAGAACAAGGACTGGTTCATCTGATGCCTCTTGTATATGACCAGTGCTTTTCAGAATTATAGTTTTTCAGTTTTAGCTGTATAAGATGGTAAGTACTTATGGAGTTCAGCCCCAGAAGTATAGTACCAGTCACCTTAAAATATATCATCTTATGTGTAGTGAAATTTTGTCCTTGAGAGCAGGGTATTAATGAATGAACACATGCTTGTTCTTGGTGAAGATCAAGCTGTTTGTAGGTTTTGCTCTTCCATCTTCAGTGAACTCCCAACTTCCTACGAAACTTCTCTGGGATTATTTTAATGCTTTTTTTGCATTACAACTTTTAAACAGGGCCAGATTGTAATCTCCTGTATCGTAAACTTTTATTCTTTAATCAATCAGAGTATTTGAAACTTAAACTCAGTAATCTTTAGTAATCTAAAGTAATCTTTTAGTAATCTTAAACTCAGTAATCTAAATTCAAGCCATTCCCATCCTATAGTCTTTCACAGCATATCTGCACTCTGAGTTGTGTCAGAAACTTTGGTGTTATTTCAACAACAGAAACCCAGCTGAAATAGTTTACCACATCATAATTGATTGAATAGTACCTATATTTGACACTTACTTTTTTTTTTTTTTTGTATTTGTAACATCAGAATAGAAGAATTTCCTGTCCTTGTAGAAAGCATCATGAACTGGGTATTCTCTGCTATTGTATATTCAATAAACCAAACTGCTTCAGATATTTACATTCTGAGGGTTATCGTTGTTGCCAGAAGAGCTAGAAGTAATTTTCTTTACAATGAGATATTAAGTTTGTATATATGTTGTGACCCTGCGGAAAAACCTCTTCGCACCCCAACCGGAGGCTGCAGCTCTAATTTTGAGAACCACTGCTCTGAAAGCTTTTTATCAGCTCCAAAAATGTCTTATCTCTGGTTGCTTTTAGCTGCATAGTAAGAGGTCATTTGAAATGGGTAATATCTTCTTAAGGGTCTATAATCTAAAGCCCACAGTTGTCAAGGGAACATCCATTGATTTTAGGGACTGCAGATCCAGGTATTTATTCCACAATATGCAGTGTTTGCTTAGTATATTCAGTAGTAGTAAGATAACAGGAAATCTGCCTATTGAAGCCAGACAGAAATATTCTGGTGGCATTTACTTAGTCACATAAGGCCCTGGAATTTCTGTGAATCTAAACTGAGAAAGCAATCTTCTTCCCAGCTCACCTGCCCAGCTCCACCCAGCTCCTGAGCGTCCCTGCAGCCTTGGAGAGGAATACTTTCTTCCATCTCATTGTCTCATGCAGTGTTTGAATGAATTTTGCATTCGCAGGCGTTCCACCCCCTTCCCCAGCAGGGATGTAAGTCAGCCTTTAAGAGATCTGATGTATCTTTAACCCTTTGTTTAACCCTTTGTACATTTTTTCATTAAATTTGAACATTAACCTGATGACCTTTAGGCACAATACTTTCTGAAAAACTTAAGTGTGCTGTTTATTGCTTGCTTTCCAACTCCAGTTCCTCTTGCAAAAGCTACGGGGACCTCATTAAATTCTGGGGCTATTTTATCCTCCTCCTTTATTAAGTTCGTTCAAATATCCTGCCGTGGTCTAACGTCTTCTCTTGTCAGCTTCGCTCCACTTTATACACCTGAAGGAGACTTCATTGTTTTTTTTTCCTTGCTCTGAAAACTTCATTCATAGCCAGTTTTGACATCTCAGGATTTTTTTTAGCTCATCCCTCCATTTTGTCAGCCTTTGAAGTCCCTTGATACTATTCTGTGCTTTTTAGGCATGACATGCATTTTTTAATCATTATTTTAATTTCCTAGTTTAACTCTAAATAGGGCAAGAAAAAAAGAAGAAACATAGATGGTCTTGTAATATTTTTCATTGGCCTGAAAAAAAAAAGGAGAATTTGCAATGACATTAAAAAATAGTCTCAAAACCTGGAGAAACTTCAGCTTTATTTTTAGGAAGCTATTAGACCGGCAAGTAAACTACAGGCTATAAAGGGCAGCCCAATCCACTGATGCATCCTAAAAGCTGGAGCCACAGCCACTCAGTGCCTCTCAAATCTGACCACACAGGCTTTGTATTGATTCTCCCAATTCTTGCTTCCACTCCAGCCTCTTTTGGCCTTCATGGAAAACATTAGTGTTGCAAGAAAGATGAAAAATGCTTTTGTGGAGAACCTCTGCCTGTTATATTTAGTCTTACCCCACAGATGATCCTTTCTACAGAGAAAAATTTCATCTGTAACTTTTTTTTTTCCCCCCACCAGTTTCATGAGATTTAGTTCACCTGAGCTGACCATTACTTCCTCACATTAGTTCTGATCTGTTTTTATTAGAGAAAGACATGTTGGGTCCTATATCTATGTCACTTTTGGGAATAAACGAACATATGAACATGTTTCAGTAAAATTCAGGATACTGGAAAAATTAGTATTAAACTGTTAATGAAGAATTGGAATTACATACACAGGCAAAAAATATTCCAAGAAAACAATATAGTAAAGGAATATAAAAATGATCTCATGCAGAACCAGCTCAAGTCAACATTTTAAAGCAGTCTGTGTGTCCACTTACAAGTACTTATTATGCTCAGTGCAACCTGTTAAACAAAGTCAAGTATGCAAGACTAATACCAAATCAATTACAGCACTAATGTGTGATACACCTAGAGAGCAGAAATATTCTGAGTTGTACATAGCGTTCATTACAGGTAACAATAAATTTGTAATTTGAGCTTCTGAAATTAAGTAGTCTGGTAAAGTTCAAGAGAGAATTTATCATGTTAGGACTTTCCAGCCTCAGTTATTTTCTACCATGCTGAAATGGAAGTTGGATTGTTGTTGTATGTTACAGTAACTTAAATATCCAATGTCTTATTGGTCTAGCAGATCTTTATCCTAATTGCTCAAGAACTTTTCCTGTTGATTTCAGAATGTTTCTTGCATAAATTGGAATTAATTATGGGACATTGAACTCAGCTTCTCAAATGATTGACAGGGCTTTATTAGGAAAAAATAGATTTAAACATGCATAAATTATAACCAGTATTTCAGATTGTGGCAATTTCTAAGGTTATTTTCTCAGTCAGTGAAATATTAACAGTTACAAGTAATTTAAAACTGTACCTTTTTAATTGTAATGTATTGCTCCAGCATCTTTGCATTGCATTGCAGAGGCAAATGCACTGAACCAGAGCTGGCGCCAGAGGCAAGCAAGGCTTTTGCATAAAGCATAGATGAGAACAGGTAGAAAACTGGATTAGAAAGTGGACTAGAAGCTGATATTTGTAGGATGACCCCTGTTTTTGAACAAACACACTGGACCTTGAGATCCAGAAAGGCCTAAAGCAAAAAAGTATTGCTGGGTAGGTCACTGTGGAAGAGCATGACTTGGAGGGAAGACGTAATTCTGGGCAAGAAGGTAGGTAGGCAAAGCAGGGGCTGTGTGTAAGAAAACCGTGGAGTGAAACAAGGAAAAGAAGAAAGCAAGGGACAGAGTACGGCAGCAGGGATCCTCTGCAGAAAAGGAGCAGAAGGAGTAGTAGCTGGAAGGCAGGCAGAAGAGAATCATTTGGTTGCAAAATGACTGTGTTGATACTCTTGTGTTTTTCTCCCCATACACATTTTGCCCTATGGTAAAGCTTCATTCCATTGTAGCACTGAACATTTGAGGGAATAACCATTGTTACCAGGAGTGACATTAGTTCAAATGGCAAAGGTCTGTCCTGTGCAGCCTCCCACTCCCAGGTGTGCTCATGTGGGTAACAGATTTAAAAATAGTAATAAAAAAATGCGGTGGTACACAGCAACCCATCTTAAGAAAGCCCTGATAAGTGTGTAAAAAAATTAAAATGCAACCTGTTACAGGCTCAAGTGTTATCTTTACAGATATATAAGATGTAGTTTTACAAATTTAAAAAATAATGACTATTGTACATTACGTAGGTGGCCAAGGCATGGATTTAGCAGTGCATTTATTCTTACCTGTGGAAGCTCTCTACAGAGGGTAGCAGTGTGATTTTGCTTTGACAGATTGATAAAGAGATAATCAGATGAAACATTTTGCTCTAGGATGATCTTAGACCAACTCATGGTTAATCATCTCATCTGTCCTGTGCTGTACTATGCCACAGTTTCCTGAGTAGTCTTTGATGCAATGATGCACCCCTGTATCTAAGCTTTTAACGTTAAAATTAGATCTGAGCAAGATGCTTCCAAATCCTCTATTTTGCAGAATACCTATGAAGAGCTAGATACATATTCTTCTTTTTAAAATCATATTTGTTCCTCTTTCTTTTAGTTGGGTTCTCTGAGAGCTTTATAGTCATTTTTCCTGCATATGTTGGTTTGATCTTACTGACCACATAACTTCATCCTGGCTGTGTGGACACCAGCTCACATAAAAGGGCTGCGCAGGCAAGAAACCTGCAAAGCACAGCAATACTTTTCATCTGCACTATGTGCTTACAGAGCTGTATGGTTTTGTGTCACAGTAGGTAGCACTGCTCATATATTGATATGTACACGTGGAAGTCAAGTCCAACAACACTGTAGATGTATGACTTGGCATGCATTCATAGGAATCAGCCTGGAAAATTTGCTTTCTTCACAGTTATTTGCTTGTTTGTTTACAGAGAGTAAGCACAAAGGATGAGCACTGGAGATGGCTTCAGGCAAGGGCAGATCTAAAGCCGAGGCGAAGTCTGGGGCCATCTGGTGTGTCAGCTTGCATGGAAAATCAGGGACTTTGAGTGCAAGGCCGAATCAGTGACACCTACTAGAAAAGGTTCATGAGGAGGAGGATTTTACTGAATCTGTTACTATTTCTGGATATATTCCTGCAGTAATTGGTTAAAGAGAATCAGAAGAGCTACTAAACCTACCTTTTTAGTCACGAAATAAAACATTTAAGTCTGTCTTTCATGGCTGTAGAGGACAGAAAGCAGGATTAACATTTGTTTTTAACAATTCATCTTTATCTTATGAAACTGGAGAGTCCCATGCTACCCTGCTGATGCAGAAAGCACAGTAATGTAGCTGTGCATAAAATGAGAACTGATGCATTACTGTCAATATAATCTGAATACTGCACACTGACGGCTGTCTGTATAATTTAAATCCTGGAGATTTTAGTCTAAGCAGTTATTTGCTAAAATGGGTTCAGGAAATATAATTTCTTGGGTTTCCACTTGTGTTAGAACACAGTATATTTCCAGCCTGTAGTAGAAATGGCATTAAAAAAAAAAAAAAAAAAAAA
>WHYT01014300.1:106775-128970 GCA_009806455.1 Tetrax tetrax
AAAAAAAAGAATAAGAAATGTAGCTAGTCTCTAAGATTTTTTTAATCATCAACTAAAACGTGCCCTTACAAGAGGTAATACTTTCAGTTATTTTAGTCTCAAAGAGTTTTCAATAGAGAAGAAAATCTCAAAGAGTTTTCAATAGAGAAGAAAATGGAGTTAGACTAAAAGAGTACAAATAGTAAAGGTGAAAGACCTATCTGTAAAATCCTAAACTTTTACTTTGTTGACTGTTCATCTCCTTACAAAGTGCCCAATATTCCAGCTGTGTTAAATAAAGATGAAGTCAGTAGGCATGATGCAGCCCACTTAATGAAGTGGCCATGGCTATAGAAAGACTGTTTTTAAAACAAAGTGGTTTATACCTGAAATTATCTATAAGTCTTACAGTAAAATGTGGGTGGCTGAATCCAGGGAACATTTTGAAAGTGAATTAATGTTAATCATCCATGTGAATATAGGGCAAATGCTAAGGTGCCACTGCCCCCTTCCGCTAGGATAAGGGGTGTGCGACTGGCTGGGATGACGGAGCAGCCATTAAAGCTTCATGCTATGGGTGATTTATTCAGAAGCCTTCCAACAACAGCAGTGGGCAATTCTGGTAAATTGTTGACTTCTTTGCATGGAGCTTGATGGAGTTTGATTTTTTTTTTTTCTTTAATTGCTCCATGTTGTTTAAAGAACAAACATTTAGAACAATCTGAATATAACCAAGGAGCTGCACAGACAGATCGTTCTTCCCCCCTCCCCAATTTTACACAATTAAGGTTTTAAGAATATCCAGTTATATGGCTTAGATAATCCTTGGGTTACCTGCTGTAACCTGATGCATCCACAGGACTTACTTCAGATACGGTATTAATAGGTACCAGAATCTCTGGGCTTTGATGTTCCCTTTTCTTCCAAAGCAATCTCTCAGGGTGGGACTTCCAGCCTTCTGCCTTTAAACCTCAGCATTAAAGCCTTGGCCACAGCTACAGCTTTCAGGGTTTCTAAACACAGCTGACACTCAGGCCCTGCATAATCTGAAACAAGCTCTCCCCATGTATAACTGTTTCATGCGGTTCCTCCTATTGCTACCTTCGACCCGGGAACCTGGGAAAATACCTGCTGAGTATCCTAGAAGCCCCAAAAGATGCTATACAGAACTGATATCCTTTTCAGCTGTGAGTCCCAGGATGCTTACTTCATATTAGGAACATTATGTTGTTTAAGGAATATTTGAAAATTTTCAGAATTGCTTAATTGTTTTAAAAAAAAATCTGATTGGGGAAACATTCCAACACCTTATTACTAAGCTTAAACTAGACTTTTGTTATTTGCACATATGATTATTTTACTGTTTGTGAGAAGTCTCAGCTTGTTTGTTAGTTCTGCTGTGTTTTACTTTAGGATTTTGCTATATAAATAACTTGGCATATGTGCACTGTGACATAAGCATTGTAATGTGGGTTTATTTATAAGCTCTTAGAAGTTATACTTTGAATAATTTACGTATGCATGAATATCTATATCTTTGAACTTACTCTAGTGTAAGGCTAAAGGTCCTAGGCTTTCTGTTCTCATGTCCCTGAGGTGAAGTTTGGCACTGTGGTGTGGATAACCTGAATCTGTCAGCTCTGTGGCAGTGAACGTGTGAGCGCGTGTTTAGCTCATCCCCTGGCGTTACACAGTGTGGAAGTAGTGGGCTCTCCAACAGCCTGTCAGGAATTCAACCGATGATATGTGTGAATCTCAGAAAGAAAGAGAGAAATGTACAGCAGAACATTTAGGGTTTAGTGAATGACATTTCCTGACAAAACTCTGCTGTGTTGAAAATGTTTTCCAATCTAGTTCTGCTTCTCATGAAATGAAACTTTTTTTTTGCGACCAACTGCTGCATAATAAATTGAAGTACTTTGTAATTTACATCAGAGCAGACTGTGACACTACAATATCTTTGTTCCCAGGGAACAGAAGAGTTGTGACCAGAGCAGGGAAGTGCTCACATCACCCATAGTGAGGCTGGCTCTGTCACTGCTCTGCCATCAGTGCTGATCCACAGCTTTGCTGGACTCCAAAATTCTGGCTATGAAAAAAAGCAAAATCTAATCCATTCCCAAGTGCTAGATTTCTTATCTTCAGTTTTGTAAGATGTGATTGTCCTGCACTGTTGAGTTCTTTTAGATGCTAGCTGTCAATACAGATTCTTCTGATTATTAGAATAGTAGTTCACTTTCCTTTTATGCCAATGTAAATAAGGAACAACTTGTCTGAAGTCAAAGGAATCGCACTTCTTGTTTTATCAATGCAAGTAAAAAGGAGAATCAAGTCCCATATTTGTTTTATTCCTGGCTTAGCTTTCAGCAAAGTTCTATGTGCTGTAAATACCATAAAAAGAAAATCCGTGCTCCAACATTTCCGACATACAAGCCAGCAGTAAAATATAGATTTCTTTCTTAGTTTCTTTGTAGCTTAGTGTGTATATGTGAAATTAGTACAGGGCTCTAGAAAGATATGAAAGGAGAGAGCTCTACCCAGGGAGCACGTAAACAGGGCCAAGCACTTGGTGTTGTACGGTGCTATTTGCTGTGCCCTATTTTCACAGACAAACAATTTCTGCCACCAAAAATGCATGAAAGTTCAGAAATTTCAAGAGCCCCTGTGGTGCTGAGAGTTGTTTTTTTCTTCTTCTGTTGTTTAGGGGTGCTTTTAGTTTCTCCTAACTGGTGCAGGCATAAATCTCTTTTTTCCTAAAGGAAGGTTCCAGTGAATTTCTATAGGATCATATTAAAAAAAAAAAACCTGTTACCGGCTCCCATTTTTAGTTTCCTGAACATATAACCCCTCTGTCTCCCAGGGTTTGGGGCAGGGAGGGAGAGCCTGTATCTTCAGCTAGTACTTTAAAGTATTCCTAAATTTCCAGTAGAAAATTCTTCAAGCCAGGATCAAGGATAACAAATTAGTGAGAGATGTTTCATTCTGTATACTGTCCCACTAGCTGGTAACTAAGGGAAGCCTCTATTTGAAACCATTTCTTATCTGTATAAATGGGGATTCTTTTCTTCTCCCTGTCAAGTATTTATTTGCATCTTTTCCCCTTTAGGCAGATAAATAGAGGTTTCCATGCCTGTAGGAAAGCAACCTTCCGCCAGGCTTGCATTACAGGAGAAATACCTCAGTGTTTCTTCTGAAATCCTAAATGGCCTTTTCTCTAATTTCACAAGGTCTGAGTCATACTGATCAACACCTCTATGCCCCTAAGTACTTAGGAAGTACTTAAAACATGTTTTTTTGGTTTTGTTTTTGTTTTTTTTAAAAGGCAAGTCAGACAAATAAAGTACACCACTTGCTCCCATCCCCACCTCCCAAAGCCTGTCAGATGAATATGAAGATTCAGGGCAATTACAGTGCAATTTGGAAGACTCCACCCTTCTTTTGAACACTATTTTGTTTTAAAGTGTTCCTCTACATTCCTCCAGCCATAAACACCACACTTCACCTGTGTGTTTGTCTCCCCCTCTCTCTCATTAAAAAATCAGTACTATTCTGACATTCTCCAGATATACATATATATATATATATTTTTTTTTTTTTAAATTGGGAAACTGAATCTAGGAGGTAAAGTCTCCAAAGCAGTTGATGAAATTGCAGCCACGACAGAATTCTTTGCAGTGTTCAGTCCAGTTCAAAACACAAACCACACTGTTTCACTGGAGTCCAGCATGCTCTGAATTTGACTTAAGACCCTAGCATTAGATATGGCACACACAAGTAGACCCTTTTGCCCATCTGTAACATTAACACTAAAGATTTGCATAGGTCCAAGACTCATCCTACACTAATTTAATCACAGGATTAAGATTTTCGTTTCTCTTTCTTACTAAGAAGTAGTCTGCAGTAAATTCTCATTTTATTATACAAAACTGGGTCATTAGGGAAATTATTTTTTCCCAGTTTTTTTTTCACTGGAGAGAGTTAAAAACACCTTATTTCACCTCATTTCAAAGACTGTGCCTTAGATTTCTAAATGTAATTGTACTTTGTAGCTTTAATGTAAGACTTGGTAAATTTCACAAATAAATAGTATAATGTAAGGCCAGGTATACTATATATCAATTTTATACCTTCTTATTATAAGATTTCTCACTTCTGAAAAATAGCACATGGATTAGCAGGTAAAGTAAGATATGGAATTTGAGACACTGATACTGTTTTGTTGGGTTTTTTTTCTCCTAGTCACTGCAGTAAATCTTGTTACCAGAAAGCTCATCACATCTGGTACAGAACATTTTCCAAGACTCATGTCAAAGGTGAGAGTTCAGTCCTGCACATGCATCTACTGAAATCTATGCATATAGCACAGCTAATTTTATGGAAAAATTTATAGCAGCTTTAAAGTAAGTGCCTCCTTAACAAGTGCTCTGGGGTCCTCTTATTTGGTTTGCATGTGCAGTCAGTGATGTGTCAGGTGTTTAAGGTCTGGGACACGTTTCTGGTTTGGTTTCTGTCACTAGCACAGCGGTTAGATCCAAGGTTATCCTAATTGCTGGCCAGCCACATGGTAAGTCTTCAATAATTGAAAATCCCTCTCCTCTACAGCTTCACCCCTCAAAGTAGAGCCATAAGAAAATTTTGGGAATGGAAGTGAGCTCAGTAACTTCTGCTGTCATCCACAGCAATGTCTTTACACCGAGGAAATTAGTCTTGTATTGCTAACAAACTCATTTGTTTCAGCTTTCACTTAAAAACAAATTATGACTTTTAAAATTTTGTTTGTTCTTGTGAAATTTGTACTGCTAGTCCTAATAGATGTTGGTCTGTGACTGGAGCAATTTAATCCCAAACTTCTCCCTTTAGTTCTTGTCTTTACGTAAAGGCAAAGATTTCATTATGGTGTATGCTCATGCTGAACCCAGCTTCTCGTGTACAGTGAGTGTATTACATAAATAATGCAAGATTTACAGTCTCTCAAATCCTTTATCAGCTGATAGCACAATTCTTTGAAAATCCTTTCCAAGCTTATGGTAATACGTTACTTTTTATGATAAATCCACTCAGGGCTTTACTAACAGCTTTGAGGGGAGAGACAAGCTATGAATATAGAAAGTCTGGAGATTTTTGGGGGGCATAGATTAAATGGCTCTTCCATAAAAGTCAGTGTAGAAGAGACTCAGAAGAGGGATGAGAGGTGTAGTCACTGTGTGCAGGTTGGACTGCATGACAGCACTTCTTTCAGTGATAATATTTATCCCACCTGTACTGTAGGGATGTCGGTGCCAGACAGAACAGTCTGGACACTGTACTGTAGATCAGCTGAAGTCCATAGAGTTGTGACTGTGTACCACATCTGAAGATTTTTGTCTATAGTAAAACAAAGTCTTCTCATAAGGTCTGCAGCACTAGTCTTCCAAACTCTTGTATTTGTTATTAGCAAGTTATGAATGAGGAAAAGTCATATTCATTTAGAAAGGAATCTTGCTGATAGAAGTTCAAGATGTTTGTAAGGAGATCATGTTACCAAAACCATACTTTCATGTTCTAACCAAGACTTGGCTCAACTCCACCTAGCTGGGTGTGATATTTTTGTTGTTTTGCCTGGTGACAACCCCCCTAAAATTTAGGACATCAAATGACATAGTAAGGAGTCCAGAATAAGCAGGTTCACTGCTTCTTTTCTCCAGTAGCAGAAAGCTTGCTACTAAATGTGAAGTACTGATCTCTACTGCATTTTTGTCTTGTTTTTCTTTGGCAGACCTTTATTAATTATCACTTAAGTACTCACAGCACAGTAATAGGGTTCAAGACAGGTATATAGAAATAGAAGAAAACTGTGTGTATAATTGTATATTCTTTAGGTGAGCTCAAAAATCCCTCTATCATCCTGCTGTCCCTTATATTATCCTGCTAATGTGGTGGCACAGCCGTATAGATAGGCCTCAGTAGTTAAGCAAATTTCTGTATCACAGAAGAATTTTATTTTAGAATGTGTGAAAACCTAGATGTATGTAAATCCTCTGCTGTTAGAGTGGGGACATCTAGCCAGATTTATTTCTTCATTCTTCTCTCCAATATTTCACCCTTAAACAGCTTTCTTGAGCCACAAATGGAAGAGAGATTAGCATTCCTCCATGAGGATTGTTGGTTATCCTTCCTAATGTTTAGACAGTTATGACCATCATGCGTGACTGAGTGGGACCATTCCCTGCCTGGGTGGCAAACTGCATTTTGTTAACCAGCTTCTAAGCTTATCTGCTTATAAGCTCTTCCTTAATTTACTGTGAGGTAAACTTTCTCCTGAGCCAGATTGGTGGGAATGTGTTGTTTCCTTAGTATACACTCAAAGCTA
The DNA here is from genome assembly GCA_009806455.1 of Tetrax tetrax. Lineage (NCBI taxonomy): Eukaryota > Metazoa > Chordata > Aves > Otidiformes > Otididae > Tetrax > Tetrax tetrax. The sequence continues at coordinate 113,104 of WHYT01014300.1, forward strand.
CATGTGAAATTAATATAAAAATTATCCTGCCACAGTTCATACAAGCATAGAAATCAAAACGCTCAAAATGCAGCTCATTAATAGCTCTTGCTCTTTGCTATGTACAGTGATAACCAACTACTCCAGTGACATGGAGGGGCAAAGCAAGGCTTTTTCATAAATATGGATTGCACTGCAACTATTCTATAAATAGGCTTGCATGGCTGATTTTTTTTTTTGTTTGGTTGGGGGTTTTTTTGAAGCTTAGGAAGGGTTTTAGGGTATAGGGTAGGAGGAACTTTTAATTTTTTTTAGGTATGATGTCCCAAAGGGATTCCAATGTCTTGTTTGAACCAAGAACATTTTTCTTTCTTTAATTGGTCACGACCACAGACATAGCTGATTAATAAAAGCAGAGCTGTAGAAATACTAACAATTAGTACCAATAGTACTAAGTACATCTAAGTACATAGGAGGCATACAGTTTATCTTACTGTTTACCCATTATATGGTTGCATTTCTCAGATAAACACAGCTATTCAAATGACTTGCTAGATCACACGGTGAATCAGAGGCAGAGCTGCAGAAACAGGTTTAAGGGCATAAAGCTACAAATACTTATGACTGTGAGTAACTTTACTCTTGGGAGTATTTCAGTTGACTCCAGGAGGGATTATATAGGGTAATAAGCTCTGAACTTCATGGAAAGTGTTCGCAGGACTGGTCCCCAAGCATATTCAATTGCAGTCTTCACATAAAATCACATAAATCTGTAGTCAGGGATGTTTAATAAACATATTCTATGCCATAAATTACTTTCTGAGGAGGATTTTTAGAGGCATAATTTTACAGCATTGACCTCCAATAGACTCATAACATTCTATCATGTTAAATGTCTATTTAATAGCTTCAAACGTTTTATATTAGTTGTCCAATGGGCCTGAAGGACTTAGGACTGCAACAACCTATTGTGTCAATGGATATTTAGAGTGGTTTAAAACATGCAGATTATTGACTTCATTATTGATGCAAAGGAGCCGTTATTTCTTATCAGACAATTAAATGCCCTTTCGTAAAAAGCTTATCGCATGGAGACTGATGAAATTTAATGGAATCATTACATCAGGTCCAAAACTCTTTTTAGGATATTATTATTTATTTTCACACTTGTAGTAATAAGGAATTCAGGAATTTTGTAGTGAATTAAAAATATAAAAATGTAGAGGTTGCTATATTAATTTAAACAAATCCTAAAGGGAAAAGTGCTTGTATAATTTTCTCCTTTCTTTAAAAGTACAAAGTTAAACCAGCCCAGTGAAAAGAGATGGCTGTATTTTGATGGCTTTTGTAGATCTAGAATGTGCCAGGTTAAAATTTACAATTTTAATTTTCATTTCTACATCTGATTTATGAACACTTACCCACGCTTCATCCCTTTCTACTAGAGCCATAATTTTGCACAGGTTGTTCTGACATATATTTTATAGCTAATGAAGGATTTTGGATGTATCCACATACAACATGGCATTGAACCTGGAAATTGCTCTGCTGTCTTCACTTGAGTCCCTTTGTAAATTCAGCCCTAAATTCAGCAGCCAGAGAGGTCTCTCTGGTTTGCAATTTTTTTCCACTTCTAAGCATATATACTACCCAGATAGGAGCCCAGAGGTTTTTTTTTTTCTTCTTCTTCTTTCTCTTGCTGTATTTTGAGACAATTATCTGCTTTTTCTCTTATGGCTTTACCAGAAATGTTACCGTAGCTCCATTCAATCTTTGCTCTCTCATCTCTTCTTATTTGGCAAAAGAGGAAAATTCAAGGAAGGTCATATTACTGCAGCCTGTGCTACATAGTCCCTGGGTTGATAAAATGTTCAGATTGATTACCTACAATTAAAATGAAAATAAAAACATTTGCATATTTTCTGGAATTTATAATCTCAAACACTGGCTTTTGTCTTTGAGATTGGCAAAATGAAAGCACAGGAATGTCATTGTGCTGTCTATAGCACTGTTTGCTCCTACTTGAGTAAAGTTTTTCTTAAATTTCTTGGCAAAGTAAAGCCAGGTTTACCTTCGTTATAGGTTTACCTGTGTTACCAAGTTGCCCTGATTTTTTTTTAACCTTTTACAATGTCCCCAAGTCTGTTATGGCTAATGTATATGCTGAAACATAGTGCCTGTATACATCTTGATAGACTCAGGGGTAGCATTCATAAAAGAAGAAAATCACTCAACAGAGATAATGCTTCATAAACCACTATCTAAGGGAGTACTTAAGATCACAGTTAACTTTAGCAATCTCTTTTAGTTTCTGTTCTAGTCAATGATGAGACTTATTCTTAACCTTAAGAATCTTTTCTATTTAGAGGCTGCTGTGAATAAAGTCCTTTGTAGAATAATAATGAAAACAAGATTTTTTTAAAGTCTTTTGCATCTCTTATTCACTTTCTTACTGATACATGTAAGATAGTAACAATGCTATAGTTAAAATAGGTAATTTCTGTGTTGTTGCTGTGAAGAAGCTTTATAGACTGGTACAAAATTATTTAAGGCCCTTGAAGTGTTTGTTTTTGACTCTTTGATTTTAATGAGTTTTTTTAATCAAAATATACTGTAACCATAAAATAAGTTATTTTGTAGAACGACATTGTACAGAAGTGCTTCACTTTGAGGAGCTTTGTTAGTCAAGGTAGAGAGCTCTGTAAGCCACAAGCATTATAATTACCTGATTTTGCTCTTGTTGAAATCAGTGGCAGAACTCTTACAGGTTGCAGCGTGGTAGCAAGACTGAAAGGAACTGCTGTGCTTCAGTTTATTGTTCCATTTTCTGATTATTATCTTAAACTGCATTTTGATCATGTAGTTTCTACTGACAGAGAATGCCTGATGGTCTTTTGTTGATCTTCTGAGAGAACAACAGCTCATCTTGATGCTCAGCCAAGGCATCTATCATTTAGCTGTCCCTTTCAGTTACTGTGTCGAGAACGCAGCACAGCCCTGGCTCAGAGCATCTGTGCTCCATCTGGTGACCTGTTGGAAGAGCTCTTAGACCTCTTTCCTTTCAGGATCCAGCAATGATTTTTTTTTTTTTTCTGCACAAAATGTGTTTTTAAGTTTTTTGTATTGAGTAAATTTAACAGGTCAGACTCAAAATAAGGTTACTATTGTTCAAAAAGTTACTATGCACCAGTTTAGCCACAGTAACTATAAAGAAGAGATATTCTTAGCCTACAGAAATGATTGTGTCATTTAGCTGTCCCAAAGGTCAATGTTAGAAAATAATAATAAAAAAAAAAAGTCATGTTACCTTATGTTTGCTGCAAGGAGTAGTAATGGACAAGTGCTGGAGTGTAGGTAAAGTATACCAAATTGACTGTGGGATGGAGCCTTTTTGGCATTTCTTTCTTTTCATTTCTCTAAACAGATGCTTTTATGCCCACCATGCAATTTTTTCCTCCACTGTTTTTTTGAGCTCTCTCATCTAGCTTTCATTAGCTTTTGTTCTCCACATAGTATTCAGGCAAGTGTGCTGCACATAATCTAGGATTGCAATTAAACAGAAATGGGAGTGGGGGAAAAATGGCAGATCTGCACAAAAGCTTCTGCTAAACATAATGGTAGAGAGGTGCACTCTTTCTCTTACATTGTATGACTCTGTTATGTGTAGGTATTAAACGAAGTACCTCCCTTTCTCCCTCACTTTAACTTTTCCTTTTCATCATGTATCATGTGACATCCATCAGTAGTACAAAGGCAGTGTCATACGCTCAGTTATTGCTGATGGTAGTAAGACAAAATCAAGCCTGTCTGACGTGTAAAAAGCAGATCCTTCTTTATTGCAGGCCTAAAAAAGCCACCAAAAAAAAGGCTGTGGATTTTTAATGGAAAGAAAGCACTAATGAATGGACATTAATTGAAAATTACAGCATGAAAGATGAAGAAGAGCTAAGACAAATCAATTGCTATACCTATAAGCCTGAGCTGACAATAAATCAACAGTAATAGCAGCAGGATGTTTTGGACCAAACTAATCACAGATCCAAACAGTTGAAATTTAGGTGTGAATAAATTAGTTTCAGAAGGGTCTACAAAAGCTAAATAATTCCACAACTGACCATCAGTGGAGTAACTATAAAAAAGATTGGAGCAACTATACAAAAAGAATTTAACATGTATGTCCTGCCTCTGGCAGGAGATACCATGATTGACTGTGGGAGCATAAAGAAATAAAAACCACGTGGCTCTTACCTTGGGGACAGCAGGGTCTGTCCCGATGTGAATTTTATAAACCTTTGTAAAAACTTTGACTCTTACTTCCCCATTGTGCTAAGCACAGATGGTGCACTTGCCAGCACCAGGTCTAGCAGATGGGCATGAAAGATAACACAGAGGAGAAAGTCAGGTCTCAGTACCCTGGCTGTCAGGTGATTTCATTTGTGACGTGAGTGGGGAGAATTTATTGAGTAACTCTGCTTTAACCTTCCTTTTTACAATGATGAATGATTTTTTATGTGTCGAAAACCAAATTCAGTAAGCACACTACAGTGTTCTCTTGCATTAATTTCCTGAGGAACAGCCCGAAATATTTTGTTGGCTGTTCCCAAGCTTAAAGGCAGGCATTGGGCAACTCAGGCTGAACATGGAAGAGGACATTTAGGAAAAAGTTGCGAGGTCTTTACAAAATTTTTTTTTTTTTTTTTTTTTTTTGTTATTTTGTTTTCCAACATAGAAAAATTAGTTAGTATTATCCAGATAATGAGTAACATGTACTGTTCTTGCTTTATATGCTATTGCTTATTTAACCTACATTGTGTTATGCCCATGAATGTATGCACTAGAGCATCTTGGAGTGAAGGATGTTATGCTCTTGTGATTGCTGCAAAGCAGCCAGCATTCATTTCAGTTCTGAATTCTTCAAAATTAAATTACAGTAATATTCCTGCTCTGCATTGGCATTGCTGACTTCAACAAAAACCATTAATTACAGGACTGATTTGATTCTTATTAGGCATTTGTTAAGAGCTAAATATCCTGATAAAGCAGAATATGCTGCAACTCAACAGCAGAAGTGAAGCATTTGGAGAGTGTTCCTACCATCTATCCTCCTTCCCTGGTGATGATGAATGTGCTCCATGAAGAGATTAGATCCTTTGCTTCACTTGAGTAATAAAATGTTCTCTGCACTTTGTTTTTAGTCAGCTTGTTGATTCTGATTGAGTAGGGCACTTGGCTGATCTTGGGATTCAGCTGATAAGAAAATGGAAATATTTGAAACTTGGAATTGGCTTTGAACTACGTTGTTTCATACATCTAGCTATAATGCTTAAAATACTGTATGCTCTTAAATTTGTTGCTGTTTGTTACAATAAAGAGCTGTGTCTGAGTTTAAATAGTCAAAATTATTGTTCACTCTGAATTTCCTAAGGCATAAGAGCTCTTCTTTTGTAATAACTATTACTGGTTCACAGCGGAAGGCTAAGCCACAGGTATGGGGCAATACACTGCCATACTCAAAGCCCTTGCACAGCCCAAAGCGCTGCTGTGCAACCTACAGACTTCACGCCCTGTATCTGGACAGTATTAGCTACCGGATCTACCACAACTTCAAATTTCAGGTACATATAAGCAAATATTTTTTGAAGGATAGTTTTTATCAGTTTTTATCTGATCTGAAGCTATTCGAGAACTCAAGTAGAATCCCATTTAATTAAAATCTAACCGGTTAGGCTGCTTGTTTTGTAGGATGGAATTTAAACTCCCATTTCCCAGAAGAATTCCCTAATGACTAAATGACTGTGCAGTATCATATATTAAGTGCAATATTTTTCTGTACTAGGTACTTGCTGTATTCTAAAATAAGCAATGTAGTCCAATAGTATATGGCTGTCCTTTATGCGTTGCATAGAAGAACACACAGTAATCAATGTAAAGATTAAACATCATCATTGTCAATTAATCATTACGTTTGGAAGTTCTTAGATGACTCAGCAAAGGTCTTGAGTATCATTCAAGAAACAATATGAGGCACCGTGGTTTTCTTAAAGGCAGTCTGTACATTTCTGCCCAATGTATGCAGCGTTTTGTTAATCCACGTCCTTGCTGTGCTGCAAATACATTTGAGTTATGCTCAGGTGACCTGGGTATGACCAGATGGCACCAAAGCGATGTCCCAGGTCTATGGGCCACTTGCCTTAATGGAATTTTAGTTAACACTGGGAAACAAGTATACTGTAAGTATAGTGCATTGGCAAGGTAGCGATGTTATACAAATGCATTGTTCTGTGATGAAAAGAATGTTTTTCTTGATTCTGAAATCTATTCCATAAGACAGCTGGCATGAACATAATTGCTTTAAAATGGCTTTAAAAGCCCTCTAGGCTATATTCTTCTTAAACCAGAGTGCTAGTGCCTTTTCTGCACAGTTCTGTGGCTAATGCACATCTGACCTAATATGCTACCACACTTTGTTGTGGCTATCAAGAGTAAGCAGTGCTGGTCAGGGTGTAGTGGCACGATGCGTTTACCTCTGCATGCTACCTTGTCTGTGTGCTCTCTGGTCAGCAGCATAAAAAATCCATGCCTCAACTGCTTGCTTAGGTTTACGAGGTGGAGTGAGAGGGAATCCAATATAATATGACAGGAAAATGGCAGGTATCCGCTACCTCTCCAAGCAAGGAGAAAAGATGGTGAGATTTATATTTAGGGATGAGAAACTTCTTTCAAAACTTCTCTTTACAATACTGTAGTTTAGGAAATACATAACAATGAAGGCATGTTTACTTTGTGTGGAATTCGTAGCATGATGAGGATAATAAGACCCTTCAAGGCAATAATTGCTTCACTGTAGGGTGCTTTTCCATCTCAAATTGCTCAGCATCTGGGTTTTAAATCATTTGTGTTCCTCGTGGGTAAAACTGCCAGCTAAACAGGCAGGCAGACAAGTAGCATTTTTAAACTTACGCAGCATGATCATGGCATGAGTGCATTTAAGCTGAGCTTATTATCATCAGGAATTGTTATCTAAACAATAGAGACAGATATTAAAATAGCTTTTGTATGGTACACTCTTAATAAATTGTTTTCATTCACAAGGATGCTATTCGGCATGTTATAGATCTGGTACTGGGTTGTCTTATGTCTGGCAGACTGTCCAGCAGGAAAGCATTGTCTGCAGAGCTGAGAAAATGTGCAATAAAGTCAATGGTTCATCTGTGCTCTGGTAAGCAGGTAACTTGCTGAATGCCATGCTGAAGATTGTGTTACAAGCAGGAAGAGGCTTTGATGCATTCACAGAGAATTTTGTTATTAACATGTAAAGTTGGTAAGAAGTGAGGCCATTCTGTATAGAGGAATCATTTATTGAAACTGAATCTGTGTTTCAGTTTTACTGGAGAAGGGTTAGGCTTTGCTGACAAAAGTTCTGCCTTTGACATGTCCCCCTCTATTGTAGTTTCTGAATGCTTAGTATTTTCTGGTGCAGAGGATTTCTTCCATCTTATAAACCAAAATACATCCAGTATCTCATGGCGCATATGGAGATCAGTGTTTTGGTTTCTATTTTTGAAAATTCCACTTTTGGGAAGAACTCCCTGAGGTGGTGGTTCAGAAACGGCTGTCCAGCTTGAAACAGCAGGTCAGCACCTCAACTATCTGAAAAGTTGAAGCGTGGCAGCAATGAGGAGACTTGCACCCATGCTCTATCCATCTCAATGTACAGTTTAACACCTTGTGTTCATGCTTTTATGTCCCCAAGACCCAATATCAGTATTTTGGACTTTGAGTTCAAAACCTGCTGTTGCCTGTGTCCATCATGTCCCTGTGATCTGACAGGCTTGTGTTCTGCTGTCTGTCCAGGCTATAGGTCTCAAACACCATGCCAATCTAACTGTTCTGAAACTGCAGGCTCAGGAGGGACCCTGGTGAGGCTATGACTTGCCTGATATTTCTTTTTGGCACCAGTAGTAGCTGTTTTGAGTTTTTCCTTTTTTTTTTTTTTTTTCCTAGGTTATTTTTAACTTGGATCAATTCCCTGATCTGATTGACTTCACAGTCACACAAATAGTTGTACTGGCACAACAGAGGGAGCAGCAAGAATTAGCAGAGGGAGCGGTGACTGCACACAGCAGCCCTTGTACAAGAAGAAAAACATCTTAAAGTCCTCTATACTGTGTCAATTTGAAGTGCCCTCATTCTCTCTCTGTTACAGGCTTCTTTTTTTGTTGTTGTGGATTTTCCTCACTTTGTTGCTACACGTTTTTTTTTTCCACATACAACATGTTGTTTCAACTCTGCCAGTACTCATCTGCCATCTCATTAGTTGTCTGCTGGCTACTGAAGCACTTAAGAAAAGAAAAAAGGAAGAAAAGAAGAAAAAGTCCCTGTAGACTTCTAAGCTGTGTTAGCAGGCAATTGAAAATTAGCAGTAAGATGAACATCACCTCATTTTCAAAAGGCAAAAAGAATAATCACTTTTCTGGTAACCAAGCAGTTCTGGCTAGAAGGCCTGCTTGCTGACACCGTCACACGCGAAGTGATGGTGGCCACCCCTGGAGGGGCCTTTCCCCTCTGCAGTCAGAGATAGAAGGGTTTGCCGAGCCAGACTCTGCTAGTGCTTGCTGCTTTTGTGTTCTCCCTGGTGGGACTTTTGTTATCTATAACGTAATGTGCATCAGCACATTACCTGATGATCCTGAAAGTGTTAATTATGATTGGTCCTGGTGATCTATTGTTTGGCTTTTTACTCAAACACACTTTTTTTTTTTTTCTCTTTTTCCATGAAGAGAGGCTCAGTCACCTGGAAGGCTATTCTGCTATCTGATGTCATACTTCTCCATGTCAGCAGTCATTCTTGATAATCTTCTTAATTTACCTGAGATCATGCTTTGTTAGTTCTCATTCTCAGTTTTGGGAAAGGGGAGAAGTTATTAATAGGAAGTAAAAATAGTTGTTTGACTAGATTTTAGAAAAGATTGCTTGACTCTTACTGAATCAGTAGCACCTTGGGTCATATTTTATACCACTACAAGGTGAATGTAGAACATGATCCTGCCCTTCTTTTGTCATTTGAGAGTGATATAATGAGGTGGAAGATGTACAAGTACCAAACTTTATCCTTACAAAATACTCTAGTAAAACACAGATTTACTGAAAACTCCAGCACTCCTGTTGCTTTTTGTTGCCTTCTGCTTTGATAATACGTGGATTCTGGGCAAATGGAGGTTGTTTGGTAGCTGTGAAAAACAGCTGATTTATAGAGTTTATAGCTCAAATCATGGATTGGAACCCGGACTCCATCTGAACTGTGCTTGGAACTCTGCAATTGAATAGGGAGCTTGAAAATAATGTTAAGAGTGGGAAAAGTGCTCAATTCCATGCTATGTATGTCCCACCATAGAGCAGAGAAGCTATTGCTGGTTTCTGGGACACAAAGAAGCCTTGCTGTTACTTAATGTTCAATAATGTGTTCGCCAGGAAACTAGAAATCAGTGCTGTAGGAGCTATTATAGCTACCCTTTGTCACAAAATGGTAACTTTCAGCAAAGGGAATTTTTATTTAGCCAGATCCAGTAGATTACAGAGTTGTACCTGAAGGCAGAGGTGATTAAGTTCTTTTAGACATACAGTACACAAAAGAGTGATGCGGTTTCCGCCAGGTTAAGAAAGTCTCTAGAGACTTACCTTTGGAGGAACTTTTTTCTGCTTTTACCCATATAGGTCTAAGGCAACTAATCAATAAGCAAGGACACAGGGTGAAAACATATGGTCTTTGATATTTAATAAATGGATTAACAGAGTCCACCGCTTAATATTCAGCCTCTGCCTTAGGAGTATAAATTAATAAGCATTAGGTCCTTTTTAATGAGGAATTTTCCCTTTTAAAACCTGAATGAATTATCAAAAAGAGCTCTGGCAGAATTTCAAAGACATTTTCTGACCTTCTAGTATTCTGGCCTGCATGAATTTTTAACAAGATGCTATATATCTGGAAAGTCTATTAGAATTTGTCTGCATGAAATCTATCTGCCCTCTAGCCCCTCACCCCCCTTTTTTTTTTTTCCTTTTTTTTTTGATAATCAGACAACTGAAGCAGAAAAAGGAAAAGTATCTATAATAGCAAGGGAATGTTAATTTATGTAAATGAAGTTTTAAGAAAGAGTCCTTATTCAAGTTAATAAAACCGCACACATTGCTTTTAAATATTAATAATGGCTGGCAAAATTCCTTTATTTGTAGTGACATTTTCATTTATATTCATTTTTGAATAGTATCAACAATGTAAAGTGTTCCAAGATCTGTTTGAAAATGCATATTTTAAAGAGCATAACATGTATAACTTATAATCAAATGCACATGGCTATGTTTTCAGTCCTGTAAAACATTCTTTTTGCTGGTTTCTGTTCCAGAAAACCTTTAAGAAATCTTTTTGATATCTAAATCTATTCAGGAAATAAGTGTAATAGACCCAAGCAGATGCTTTAAGTATTTGTAGGCTGATTTTCAGCATAACAAAGAAAGATTAGTACCATTATTACTTGCTTTATTTTTTTATTATTAAAGAGTTGTTCTGTGACATTTTGAAAATGCAGAACACCCTTTTTCACAAAAGGTTGTAGTTATCTATGCAAATTTTTACTGGTGATGCTTCATAATCTAAATGCCACTTCAGAAAAATACTGTATATGTTAATGAAAACTGAGCTGTTTCTCTTCTTGAAATTACAGTATCAGTTGGTCCTACAGATGGGATAGTCTATTAGCGGGTTATTGCTCTGAACTGCAGCAGATTCCATGCTTCAATAGCTCACTTTTAGCTTCTATATAGTACCAGGACTTAGACACCTCCTCCTGGAACTACCTGGGGTTTTTGATCTTGCCCACCTGGAATCTGCTGAATAAAAAGCACTTTGGAACATCTTTTGTGCCTGGAGGTGATTAATGTGCTGCCCGCTCACCACAAGGATCAGTGCCTATGTGCACTAGGAAAGAAGCAACCATTGGGTTTTAGTAAACAGGTTCTTAGAAAGTGGTTGCCTTTAGCCTGTTAATCAATAATGGCAGGAACCACTAATAGGATTTCCATGTCACTATTTCTTTTATTTCACCTGTTTCAGGGGAAAGTTCCCTTCTGAGTTAATCCTTCTGAGCAAAAAACATCCCCAGGGTAGATCCACAGGAACTGTTGCGGTCGATAGAATTGCACCTCAGATGGAGCTGAGCCACTGAACATAAAACTGGGAAATGCAGAGTGTGCTTCACACATTCAAATGCTAACTAGCCTCTCGAGTCTGGAGTTCATTGACATTCCCCACCCCAGCTCTTGATTAGGACCACATGGGAGTAGAAAATGATGCTAAAAAACATGGCTTAATAAAAGCTGGCTAATTATTTGCTTGTGTTACTTTGTCAGGACAGCTTAACTCTGGAACAACTCCACTGTGGCTTGGTTTTCCATAGCCAGTGTTGAGCAGACATAATATCATCTTTCTAATTTTTCTTTGTGAGGATAAGGGAGATGCAGTTTTAAGGAAGTGTTCATTTAATTATTGAGACTAAAGCCTGCAATAGCTTGTACCAGTACTTGTCTACCTATATCAGATACTTTCAAAGACATGAAGCAAGGGAGGGCAGTAGGGCGCTCTGTCCCTGTCTCCCTTTCATCTAATTCTGCACATGCAACAGGTAGCTTTTCTGAGCTCATTGTCTTCCAGCAGACAATCTGACAGTTCCCTTACAACTCTCTGGTGGACGGATGACAAGGAAGTGGGGTGGCACTCTCCACAAAGTGTTTTCCACTAGAGCGAGAGGCGATACCTGGTATGAGGAAGAGACTCCCATGGGGGCCAGTTATGCTGGTTTTTATATAGAACTCATGAGTGCAAAAAGAAAAGGGCAATTGAACTGACAGGTGAGAGCCTGCACAATGACAGTGTCCCTGAAAAGCAAGGTTGGGGAACTAGAGAGGATCAGAATAAAGTCTCAGGCAGGTAGGTGGCAGGAGCCCTAAGGGTATGTAGTAGAGCAAAGGGGAGACCTCTGTCTTAGACCTTCTTTAGCTAAACCCATGGGTTTTGGTTTTTAAAATGTATCCTACTTTGCTAAGGCTCAAAGTAGAGTAAGTTTGAGATCGCTAATAACATAAAAATGCTTTGGCAGGGGCTCCTCATTCAACACCGAAAGAGAACATCAAGATGATGAATACTTGCACCCCAGACTATTTGTTCTACGGGGCAGGATACATGACACAGCATAACATTGCCCAGACAGTCTGGCAAGCAAGCCTTTGCCAAATTCATGCTAGGAGTGGTATGTATGGTGGTCTGGAAGGGAAAGACATATGATGGTAGAGAAACAAAGAAACAGCATTTGTTTGGTACGCTGGAGATAAGGCTACTCAAAACAGTACTACTTGGAGTGGTATTGTACAATCATGAACAATCTGTTCTATTGATAACCGTTTCTATAGGCCTATTTTTCTGACTTTTAAATTTCATTTTCAAATGTCGTCACACTCAAGAAATAAAGCGTTAGTGTTCACGAGAAGATGAACAAAGGAATAGTAGAACTGAAGGCAGGGTCTGTTATCTCCTGATCTCGTCCTAGTGAAGTCTGTTAGACTAAGCTATACAGAGAAAATAATGATGGGATTTTGAAAGGCACCCAGAGATGTTAATCACTCAAATGCCATCAGCAGTACTTGAGAAATATTTCTGCATGCCTCAATGCAAACAAAGAGACTGTCAATATTTACTCAATTAAGCTGGGTCTCCATGACAGTGCTATTGACCACAGGGAAGGGGAATGTGCTATGTAGATGATAAATGGTGGAATAATTAAGAAACTGTTGTTCTTCAGACAAGCTAAGTACCACATACCCCCCCAGAAAGCAGTAAATGTAGAGCCTTTTATGATGGAAGTATTTACTGAGTATGATATCAGTGGGTTAGAGACTAGAAAATGGGATAATTCTGTGAACCATCATGCTTATTAAGAACATTAAAATGAAAATGTACTGTGCCTTACATCTGCAGGCTGCGTAGGACTACATTTTCAAATGATATTTTTTTCTGAGAAAGCCACTGCAGTTGCAAGGATTAATTTGCATTAAGTGAGTTAAATGAACCTGCTTGTATGTGAGGTACCTGCTTGTATGTGGAGAGCTTACACCGAAAGAATTGGGGAGTGGAGAGCACTGACACTTCCATACTGAGCCAACACTTCTTAGAGGCAGCCAAGTCTATTGCTGAGTAGAAACAAAATTAAAATGATGTTTTCAGGTGGCCAGCACAGCTGCCACCTTTGAGTGTGCCTTTGCCGTCTCTGCTGATTTCATAGCATTTCTTTATATGCTGTGACTTCTGATTTACGCCATGTGACAGAGGGCCTAATTGGTTTTTCTGAAGTTTAATATGGCTATTGGGTTGCATGTTTGAAAGGGTAAATAAAGCCAGGTGGCACAAAGCAAGCTGCCTGGCAGCCTGCTGTCTCGGCTGCCCTTTCTGCAGGGCAGTGGGAAGGAGCTTTTCCCAAGAGCAACTGGGCATCTTCTGCTGGGGGAAGGCCCTGGGGTGCCAAGGCTGGGCTGGTTGGGCAGGGCACAGGGGATGGGCAGCGGCACCCGTCAGGGACTAGACCTTCCTGGGAAAGTGAGACTACAAAAGAAGGCATGAGTGCTGCCTGATGGAGAGAAGGGGGTGGTTTGTTTTACCATCATTTGACTTGTCGGTAGTCTGAGTTTTCTGTATTGAAAGATGTCCTCATGGGAGAGCAAGCTTCAGCTGCTTGTTTGTGGGGGGTCATGCAGCACTGCCCTGAAGCCCCCTGGAGTGGAGGTGTGTCAGGTAAGGCAGCTCAGTTTTGGGGAGCGTGCAGTGGCTTTACACCACCAGCGTTGCACTTCTTCAAGTTTCAGTTTCACTGTCTGTGGTGGAAGGCTGACACTGTTACATAATCTCCCAGTCCCAGGGATTTCAGTAGTTTAATCCAGGCAGAGAATTGCACATTTTCTAATCTTTTTCACACTGGTAAGTTGATGTTTAATTGGGTAAATGCTGCTATCGGAAACTCTGTAGCCACAGGATTTCTAGTGCTCATTTGTGCTGTCAGATGAGTGCAGCCATCAGTTGATTTAGATTTCTAGAATAGAAAAATGAAATATTTCTGGAGGGCATACCAAGAAGCATACGTTAGAAGAGTAAACAATGACCGAAGGAGATGTATTAGCTGTTAAATGCAGGCATTGAATCCAAGTGGTTTGGTCAGCTGTCCTGTTTTCCAGTTTGTTCTGAGGTGCCGCAGGGGAACAGTGCAGAGAGGTTCTGCCTCTTGTATGTAGCACAGAAGTGTTCAGCAGGTTTTGTACAATGAAGTATAAAAGGTGCATGAAAGTGCATTCAAAGAGCCGTACTCTCCCTTTTGAACGCAGAGAGATTGCAGTTATCCTCTCTGCCAGGCAGTGAAGGCGGTGGGTAAGGGACTGGTGCAATTTTGTGTGAGAATCTGTTGAGAATCCAACATGAACTCTGGCCTTCCCACTGATGACTTGAGACCTATTGTCACAATCAAATGAAATCTCAGACAGTGGAAGTCGTCATCCTTCCTGCCTTTTTCCTTGTTTACATCTATAGGGCAGTTCAATACTGTGATTTTTATTTTTTTCCCTCTCTCTAGAAATAATGATTTGAATTTCAAAAGGTTTTGCTTTGAAAGTGCTATCACCTTCTTTTCTTTTGCATTTTGCATGTGTTCTATGATTTTGCTGGCAGGGAAATTAATACACAGCAAGTTTTAAATAATTAGGGAATATTAATAGAGGGTGAATTTCAAATTAGTATATATGGCGTTTCGCACAATCTATTCTAAGTCATACACTCTTCCACTCATGAGCTAGTAATGCACTGTATAATTTATGATGTATGTCAAACGGGCTGCTTCACAGATTTTAAATATCAGCTCATAAATTGTGAATAGTCATAGTCACAAATATTATTTCTAGAAATTAATTAAAATTAATAATAGATCTGTGTACTAATTGTTGACCTGGTGGCAAAGACTATGCATATGGAAGAAGAAATGTTTTTTTCTCAATGATTTGCTGCACAATTGCTCTAAGAGACACTCTGACTAGAAGCTGGAACAGTAAGGCTTAAATTAGGTATTGAGTATCAAGTACTGGGAAGGCAGGAAGCTGCATTGTTTGTTTTGCACTGTGGTGACAAGCACTATGAATTTAGTTCCAGCAGTCGACTGTGTTGGAGAAACAGTAAATTTTCTATGAAAACAACTGCTTTCTGGAATGCAGCAGCAGAATAGCTCCATACTAATTAAACAAAGAGAGAAATTCACATATAAATGAGTGTGCGCAATCTTTCATTTATGTTTATTGATATATGATTATGTAAACCCTTGAGACTTTTGAAAATTTTTATCTTGACCAAAACAAATCAAAGGTAAAAGTATATATTCTTTTTCCATCTGCAAACTAAATATCCTTTAATGATTGGCCTTATAAATCAGAAAACAACTTTCTTCAGGAAATTGGTTTGCTGCTTTACTAAAACTTAGTTGAAGATGCCTTGCCCAGGAGGAACCCTGTTTTCTATTTTTGTGCGAGTAGTCCCACTTGTGTTGAGAGAAACTATTCACTTGGCTAAGAATTACGTTGGTGGTATGAATCAATGAAGAAGATTTATTTTTTTTTATAACTTTGTTTATATCAAGAACATGATGTGATTGAAAAAATGAACTAGACTCTCCTTCTCTAAGACTTATCATTAAAGAGGTTAAATACATGGCCAACATGAAGAATGTTTGCAAGTGAATGTTTGAATTGACTTCAGTTTGTTCATGCATTGTTTCCCTTATCTGTAAAACGGGGGGGGGGGGGGGGGGG